>UXGD01006361.1:0-12632 GCA_900474315.1 Torymus auratus
GTCTACTTTTATAATTTTTCTTCCTCTTTTTCGTATCTTAAATATTAACAATGTCACACTCAATAAAAGAGACATCATTTTTTAACGAAATAGACGATATTTGAGATGAGATTGCCCATATTTCAAGAAAAAGGGCCCATTTAACGGAAATGTGAGCATTGGACTTCACTTTTAGGTACCAGAAATCGACCCTCCAATGCCCGCTAAAATCCGTTTCCCGCAGCTGAAACCCTCTACTTGCAAGTTTCTACTTATGCTTTTCGTTCAATAAATCTAAATAAATTAGGGTTACTCGTAAACGTCTAATTTTTATGATTTATGTCAATATAAATGAAATTTATATGCGGAAACCATTAATCCTTCTATACAAGTATTTAAAACCACAGTTTTCTGTGCAAGTAATCGTTTCTATCGATTTCTATCGATCTTTGATGAGTGTTATCAAATTTTCATAAGTTTTTAATGATAGCGTTACTTATGCACGCGTATCAGTTTCGCCTCCAATAGAACACCGATAATAGAATTACCGTTCAGAATTGGGTAAAACTTCGTATACTGGTTAATTTTAGTCTCAACCTTATGTCAGTTAAATTGTTGCGAAACCAGGGTTTCTAAGAGAAAAGTTATTAGTATTTTTATTTTTACTCGTTTAACAAAGAATTTTATGGCAGAAAAAACATTAGCATTTCAGTTTTTGTGCAAAATTTGTGTCGTAAACAATAAAGGTTACGAAGTCAACTCAGAAAACTTTTTATTGATAATTTTGATGATACGAATTGCCTTATTTCAATGTGTTATCGTTAAGGAATATTGGTTTACTTATCCAATACTTTAAATAAACTGTAATTCATTAATAGAAAACAGCGAATACATTTTGACATGCAGTGTCATGAGTACTAACTTAAGCTTAGGAGATACTCAGTTCCGTGTAAAAACAATATTATAATATTTTGATTAACACCCTGTTAGAAATCTTGAGCATATCCTAGCTATAAATTATCTAGATTTTCAGTATATATATGTTTAATTTTTCGCTAACAATTAGCTAGAAACTCCGGTAATAATGTCACACTTTTAGTATTAAATGTGTCTGAAATATGCTAAAGGGGAGCCTGTCTGGAATTACATACTTATCGACATTCTTGTATTTTCCATTGATTTTATTCAGTTTTTAATTTTCATTAATTATGTTTGTCATTCGGCATTCGGTAACCCAATACAAATGCCGGATGACTCTGATAATTTAAAAATAGTATATTTTTCAACAAGTGTGGGAAATGCGGTTCCTCGTAAACGGAAATCATACGCATGAGTTGCAAATGATATTTTTTGTTATTACAATTGTACTATATAGTACTATTGTACCTAGATGTGGGATATTCGTATTTCTCGTACACTATTACAAAAAATTAAAAACTGAATTTAGATGTAAAATTCGATATCGGAATCTGTAATTGCCTTCAACATCCCCTTAAGGTAGTTCTCCTCGGACTCCCTAGTCAAAACAGTGCTAAATGAAGAGGTTACCTAAAATTTAAAAAAAACCATAATTGTAATGTGATTTATTGATTGAAAATGATAAAGATAGCCAATATCTTACAAATAAAATGTATTTAACATGGCTAAGATAACTGAGGGGCTGCGTGGACAAACGGTATAATTCTTATGGAATTCCATAAGAAAAGTATGATAGTATCACTACCAACAATTGTTGATAAATTAAGGGAATCTTGTTTCTCAACTGATTTTAGTTTTCAAGGTCTCATTTTATCGTATATAATGTGTGTAATAGGCATCGTCTAGTTCGTATTTTAGATATTGAATTAGCATTAATTTTTCGTTAAGTGGAATCAGACGGAAAAAGCTGCAAGGGATAGAAAGGAGAACGTGTTCTTATTACGACGATGTACTGCGAGGTAGTAATCTAAGCTTACAATTCTATTTTTCGTAATTTCATAATTTTCTTCTTCCTTGTTATCACAGAGGTCGTCTCTTGCCACAAAATCCTTCATAAAAATATGAAATTCACGAGAATACCTTGAAAAAACAATTTGTAAAGAAAAACAAATGTCTTTAAAAATTAGAATGTTTTTAGAAAAAAAAAGGTTTTTAATGGTTAACAAAAATTAGCTAGTTTTTAGGTAGATTATAGTTAACAGGGTAGCTTGTTTATATAGCTAACAAATCTAGCTAATTTATAACAGCTTAGTTGGAAAAACTATATAATAAATTTGCTATCAGGCACATTCATTTGAGAAATTAGTTAAAATAGATATTAAATTTTGTGCTCAAAGTGTAGATCTATTAATATAATAATAAATTGGAATATATCATGAACCTTTCACGGTCGACGGCACATGACAGAAGTCTTGCTCCACGATTGCTCTGAATCCATTATTAATTATAGTCATCCCTTTTAATTAGAATGTTCATCGAGTTTTCCTTTGTGCTTTACGCATGTCAGTATTTAACAGCTTATGAAACCGTTTATTGCATGCTATTGGATAAAGTTATGAACGTATAATATAAAATAATAAAATAATAATAAAATATAACAGTTGTAAGAATGTTTGAAATATTTACATTTTATGAGTTTCAAAAACTTTTCTAAGTTACCAATATTAACAAAATACGCTAAAAAAGCAGTAAGCTATATTTCATTCTTGTGAATTCTGGACATGAGCTTTTATTGATTTTCACGAAGAACTACTGTAGACCGGATCCAGACGATAAGTTCGTTTTCAATTAAAGCTTATTTGGTATTAGAAAACAGGACTTCAAGTAAGATAAAATACTTTTGAAAGGAAATTGCAGCGTATTAATGACTTTTAATTATTTAATGGAAATGTTTTGTAATGATAAGTTAATACGATTATATAAACTATATTGATAAGGGAACACACACCGTGTTATTACATTAATATGATTATATAAACTTAATATCTTCATATTGGAAACTCATGAATTCAATAATTCACACAAAGGATTGCATTTTGAGATATACCATCGACATATTACTGCATTAAATCATTGAATGTATTCATTACCTTTATATGATTTTGAAAAGGGTGAAGCGAGCTGAGCCAAAATATATTTTGATTATAGTTTTCAAACACATAAACGTAAATTATTTAAACTTATCAAAACTCTAATGTAATCTTTTAACTTTAAATAATTAAGTAACATAAACATTTTCGAATTGTCTTGAATGTTTAATTTTGAAAATTAATTAATCATACAAAACTACCCCTTTTATTGAGAATGGTATACTAAATTCAAAATTGAAAGTATTGGAAATCATTGAGACGTACTACTAGATACCTGCAATTCTCTGAGAAGCTCGATAATGTACACTAATCTGCGAACATCGCGTGAGAAATTTCTTTATCAAATTATATGCAAAAGAAAAGTCATTGAATTGTAAAAATAAATTGACGAAAAAATAGTTTACGAGAAAACATATTTGAACTTGAATGGATATTTTAACTTTGATATGTTATAGTAATAGAGAAGTATATTATAACTTGAATTTTATTTTATCGCATAAATAATGTTTATACAGTAAACTAATGTTGTATTTAACAATACAGCAGCGATAAATATTATTATCTACTACTGAAAGTGTTATTTAAATATCACAAAATTATTTGCGATACTTCTTGAAAAAAATTTTCTTTTAACAGTAACATATCTTTCGTGTTAAAATCTGCATATCTCATGTATTGTGCTATGTGTACTTCATTAAATTATATTAGTACGTAGTTTATATAGCTCTGCAAGTGAACTAGCACTGCATAATAAAACTTAAATATAATATAACTTCACCTACTTATTTCTTACATTCTATATATACCTAGAATTTTCTAAAAACAAAGAAAACACTGAAGATTTCCTCCTAATGGTCGTATAATTTGAATTTAGTTACAGAAACGAGATATTGCGTGACACGATTGTCGATGCTGATATTAAAAAACACGAGGTCACTTTGTGAACGTCATAATAAAAACGTTTCTCTATGCATCGTGTAGGTTAAAGTTTGTTAATTTACATTAAATTATTCTGAAAATCTATAAGAATTGTCTTTTATATTGTATAAACAGGTTTCAAAGGCTAATTACAGTAGTAGAGTATAAAAAAAAGGAATTTTTTTGCTAAAGTGTTTAAAAAATTGTAATGATAGTAATAGTATTAATAACGACCCTTTTGAAAGGGTTTAGTAGCATTAACAGTTTCATGACTATTTCTTACTGCATATTTACACAAAATGAAATTATATAAAAGCTATTTAGAAAAAAAAAAAATAAAACAATTCAGTGAATGAATGTTACATTGTTAAACAATCAATTTTCAATATATATTACTTAAGCAACTTTTACGAAATAAGAAATTACTTGATATTGCAAATAAGCACTGCAAATATTTTACTTCCATATAAGACAGTAACTTTCTTAATTATAACGATAATTACACTGTTCCATAGTGTGATTAATTTAGTTTTTCCTGAGCCTGGATCGATCATTAATATTATATGTTTTTTTTCTGAGAAGTTAAGTTTTATTGTACAAATACAAATATTTGTAAATATGCCTTTCATATATAGATTACGTAATTACTTACAAACATATGTATATTCGTAAATACATATGTATTATACAATGTTACCATTAGTTACCGAATCTTTGGCATTTACAGCAACCTTGTTTTAACATAAAAATTTCTCCAGAAAAGAGTTTAAAACAAGGACGCAAATACGACGCCGGTGTGCTTATTTAAAAATAGGTGTTCTCAGAATAGTTTTCGGCTCCACTAGATCCGTTTATCTGTTGCCAGTCGACGGTGTAGTCCTTAATGAAGATTTGTACCGTTATTTGATACAAACTGCACTCGCCGTGAAATGACAATCTACCATTGGATAGAACGTTCAGAGTTACAGTCACGATGAAATATTCTTTACAAATGTACCTATGTTTTTTTTACATAATTTCGTACACAAATGTTTTGAATAAACAATTTTTGCTACTAAAGACTATTTTGATTGATTTTTTTACTGAAATTAGATTTTGTAATAAATTCTTCAGATTAAAGTCGTGTAATAGTAGTTTCAAAGACCATCCCTTGGATCGCAATTACGCAGCCAGTGCAGTTAACGTTGAATAACGGTACCAAGAGCCCATGAAGAATATGAACAGCTGCAAATAGAAAATAGGGCGTGTACTAAAAGCCAATCTGTTCTAAATATAATACATTCAGTTTTGAATAAAATTTAATTTATTGCTCAAAGGTTATAAATAATTAACTTAAACCTTTTGTTATGAATAATACTGCGTTTATTTAAATAATAAATCTCTATTTTGACCTAATTTTATAAAATTTTATATTAAACCGTAGCAATTTAACCGAAGGTCTGTCGTTCCTTGTTAATGCGAATTTCATAATATATATGAACAAAATTAATAATTTATGTTTTAATATAATCTTTTTACTTTTATAAATTGTATTATGGAAAATATTATCAATTGAAATTTTGTGAGAAACTTAAACTCTTAATTTCTTAAATATTGATTCTAAAATTTTTCAATAATTTTGTACTTTAAATGATTAATAGAAACTGTTCTTGAAATATGCAGTACCGTTTAAGTTTAGTGACTGACCGCAACGTTAACATCGTATCCTTTGCATATAGCATGCAAGTTATTTAGATTATGTTGACATTCAGTTTTGGTTAAACAAAAGCGTTATTTTATTATACGTTAAGAATTGACTGTAATATTAACATTACTATGAATTTATATTGATTTTAAATCGTATTTTACAGATCTTAATACCAGAAACGAAAGATAAATAGTTTCAGTATACTATTATGGAGTATATTTAGTTTAATATGTGGACATTATTTTTAATAAAACCATAAACTTTTGAATTAATATTAAAAAAATAAACTTTAACAATTAAATTAGGTGCATGGGGCAAATTACCCGTTTATGTAAAATGCCATAAAGGTATTTTTGTATAATTTATAAAAATTTAACAATAATAAGTACACGTTGGTATTTATTTATTGGCATAAATATATAGAAAAGATACATTTAAGGTGACTCATCACCGACCTCCCTAGTCAAAGTAGTGCTAAATGAAGAGGTTACCTAAAATATAAAAAAACCGTAGTTGTAATGTGATTTATTTATTTAAAATGATAGAGATAGTCAATGAAATATAAATAAAGTGTATTTAACATGACTGAGATAACCTTTTTCTCAAAATGTCGATATTCTAGAAACTAGATATTGTCACTAAAAACAATTATTGATAAATTACGGGAATCTTTCTTGTTTCTTAACCGATTTCAGTTTTGAAGATCTCATTTTGCTCGTTAAGTAATTTCATGGGGATGCCCCACGGGAAAAAGCCAAATTATTCATAACTCAGAAATTAATTGCTAAATGTTTATATAAATTCATGGACGAGGTTAAAAAATATATTTTGATTGGCTATAACTTTTATCGACTTATAAATAATGTTGACTTTTCCCGTGGCGATTCCTCGTGAAATTACTGAACGAAAAAAATGAGACTTTCAAAACTGAAATCGGTTAAGAAATAAGAAAGATTCTCGTAATTTATTTATGAATAATTGTTTTTAGTGACAATATCTAGTTTCTAGAATATCGACATTTTGAGAAAAAGATTATCTCAGTCATGTCAAATACACTTCATTTTTATAATAAATTTACCATCTCAATCATTTTAAATAAATAAATCGCATTACAACTATGGTTTTTTTTATATTTTAGGTAACCTCTTCATTTAGCACTGATTTGACTAGGGAGTTTAGTGACGAACCACCTTAAGTGTAAATCTTTATCAAAAATCGTATACTATACAAAGTATTCCGAAAATGCTCGACGAATGAAACAGATTCTTGTAGAGCGAAAAATTTTAGGTAAGCCAACATTTTATTTACCATTATCCGATGTGATAAATGATTTTTTTTTATAACTAAATGTATCAAAATAGTTTATTTTTAATAAGAATCCTATATTTATATTCATAAGGCAATATCTATATGCATACAATTCCTAGTGAAAATAAATAATTATAATAATAATAAATAATTTTTTACAGTAAAGAAACTTGTGGTTCAGAATTTTCCGGTCTACAAGATACTGTTTCGTACGGAATACATTTCCGCAACCCCTTATATAGTAAGTTTCCTGTAAATTTCAAGTGAATAGATTTTTTTTCAATTTAATTCCTTGATATCGTATAAACAATATTAGTGTAAGGTTCTATTGAAATGAAGCTGTAGGTTTTTGAGATATTTGAAATAAACCAAAAAACATATTTTTTGTATAAAAATAGAATTTTTATTATTATTTAAATTTCATATCTTGTTGCTATGTAATATTCATCTTCTTTATTAACTAGAAGACACGGCCCGATCTTCGGTAACGATTCACATTTGAAAAGCGTTGTTTGTTCTTTATTTACGTTAACTTTATAAGCCTGATATCGATGGCAATAATACATTATATTTATTTCGCTAACAGAAAAATAAAATTCATTTGCTACTTCAAAAATTTTTTCAATCATGCCGAATTGGGGTCCGTTGTCATCTATCTTAGTGACAATAATTGTATCACGTGAATATTTTTTCCCACAAATATTTATAAAATTATATGTCTTAGCAGATTGAACAGAAATATATTTTTTAATTTCGATATCACATTTTGATTGAACGGTACCAACATCTATATAACTTTTTAGATTTTTGCAGGATTGGCGAATTTGGCAATACATTAACTGATTCTTTATAGCAACAGTAAAAGGTAAATTTTTATTTGTCGTTGTATTTACAGCAACTTCTTTTAAATTTTTATTTTTCCTCTCTCCTATCATACCCCAAAAGTGTATCAACGGTCCGTTCCTTCTCATAAAATTTGGAAGATGTGTACCCAAATACATTTTAGGCTTTAGAGATCCGAACAATTCTATATAAAGTTCGTTTTGTTTACGAATAAGGTGTGTAAGCCTAAATATATCTGATATTAAATATCTTGGTGATGTTATAATACCAAGAATTTCTCGTAATATTAGATATAATTTCCAACTTTTATTTGGTTTCGGTATCAAATCTCCAATAATCAAACTTAAATAACGCGTTAAACATAACATCTCTGAAGCAGATTGTTTAACTTTTATTTTATCTTGAAACTTACCCTCTTGTTTCTTTTCAGATGTTTCTTTTATTATGGGTTGTGGTTTATTTGTTGACTCTAAGTTACCATAGTCAAAATTGTCTATGCGATCGTTCAATTTTTGTAAGTCAAATAACGTTTCATTGCATATTAAATTTGTCAACACTTTTGAAACAATATAGTATGCGATGCCTTCCAACCAATCATGCATCATATCTGTTGATTGATTTTCCGTTACATGAAAATCTACCATTTTGTATAAATGCAATTTTCTTTGATGCCTGTTTCAATGCGTTTTTGTTTGACATCTTCCGCATAATTTGTTCTATTTCTCAAAAGAGACGTATCTTCTTCGCTCATAATTTGGCATTGAGCAGAAGTAGCAGTGCATATTCTGCAATATCACGTACTTGAATAACTTTCAACAAAACCACACATTTCATTCAAAGCTTTGTTATCGCCAATTAATAGAACGCATCTAAAATAAACTTTCTGCTCTGAGCCATTAATGTTCAAAGAGATTCCATCTGAACTTAATAAATTAATTTGATCGATGACTTTTTGAAAAATAGCTTTGTTACCGTATATTTTTCTATACTTCGTATAAAAAATACATGCAACAAAAATATTATTTAACTTAGCAACCAGATGCGGTGGGAGAAACGGCAAACAAATGTACGCCACTAAGTTGTTCTTGACCTGCGTGACTTCCCAGTGTGTTTCCTGGATCGAAATCATCATAATAGACAAACATTGGCATTATATACTTATTCTGATAACTATATTTTGTATTCCACATAGCAGCTTGAACAACCTTACTTATCACTATTTTTTCGTTATCCAGTTCATCTCTATAATTACATATTTGTTCGAATAATCCTGGTATTTCTAAAAAATTCTTCAACATCTCTTGTAAAGGTACATACGCTGCATAGACTTGTATTTGTTTTCCCTTATCTACATCGTGACCAATTAAGTATTGTTCTGGTGGTATATATCTGCAATATTTTTTGTACATTTTCAAACGCAAATGCTCAGTAGAAAATTCTCTAAACGGTTCCTTATTTTCATTTTAAACTAAATTTATTCTTTTTAAAATACTTATATCGGGAATATCAGATAATTCCTTTCTTATTTTTGTCTTTAGGTATGGAATATAAATATCTGCAGGAAAAATCTCCAATTTACTGATAATTTCTTATACAGCATTTCTTGGTATGTTTGTATTGTTGTACAATGATAGAGTTAATTCCAAAAGACCATTTCTCAAATTCAATATTTTCGACATTTTGAGAAATATACAATGAAATCAAAGAATAAAATAGAATTAAAAGAATTGAATAAAAACAAAAAAATTGAATAATAACCAAAAAAGTAAAAGTATATGAAAAGTTATCTCATTTATCTTCTACATTTAAGCTCATAGATTACATAAAATCTAGTTGAACTCAAGTGGAGGCCGGAGAAATTTCGGGAGAATGCTTCAAATTTATATACGAAGCGCGCTCAAGTCTTGAAATTGAAAAAGATATTATGTTTCAATTTCTCAATTTATAGGTTATGTTACCCGCGCTAAGTTTTTCAAGGTTTTCTCGGCAATTAATCGATTGTTCGAGTTGCGATTTTGAGAAATAACAAAACATTAATTTTCAAAGCGCGCTCAAGTCTCCAAAATCCAAAAAAATAAGAATTTTTTAATTTATAAAATAAAAATCGCGTTATACTGCTTACAGCGCCATGCTCCGTTTAACATACATTGACTTCGGCGTCCCCTTAACGCTTCAAAATAATATTAAGAAACTCTAAGTCTTAAAAATAATTTATTCAAATATTTCTACACAACTATACACGTATAAATATATACAAAACTATGTATAAATAACTATTTAGACGATAATTCTGGATTTAACATTTTCACTAATTTTAGTGCCGAATTATAAACATTTCCTTTGTCAATTTCATATACGTGATAATCAAAAAAATGAATGACGTGTTTGTAAATTTTACAATTATCTTTTGAAAATATTTTGAAAGATTTATACAATAAGTCAAATGCTGTGCACACCGAATCTACTTTATATTTGATACTATTCTTTATGACCAAATAAATACTTTTTGTAGTTTTTAATTCGCCGCAAATTACCATGTAAGGCTGAATGATCGTTTCGTGAGTTCGATTGTATACTTTCAATACTAATTCCTGAACTTTTACAAAATCTGCTTCGTTATCCAAATTTTCTAGCTCTTAAAGTAATAAAAATATGTTTTGATATTTAATATGATTTTTGCACATTTAGGGTAAGTGTGTAGACATTACAGCAGTATTTTCAAAATTAGGTTAATGGTTTCTTTTTAAATGCAACTTGATCACATTATCTATTGTTTAAAATAATATATTTTCATAGTCATAACTCACGAATATATTCATAAAACCATGTTAAATACAGTACTTTTATAAGGATTGCAGGAAGTAGCGCATGTACGTAATACTATTTATCACAAGGATAAGCAATTTTCACACCTACCCTATCTTTGTAATATTAATTATTTATATTATTTACATTATAAAACAAATACCTGTGCTTCAGTAATTAATATATCAAGAATATCTTGTCTGCTAATTTTTTCTCCTTTTTTTTGGTTTTGTCATGCCACTTGCAATTTGCAGGAGCAACGGGACTAGACAAAATGCTAGCGTCTGCAGTACTGTTGGAAAATTTTTTTTTTAATAAATTATCAAACTTATTGACAGACTAAAATTATTAAATATGTATTCTAATCTGATATTTTAGGAAAATACAGCTGAAAATGTTGCTTTCTGTGGTTTCCGTAAAAATCAAATAAATCGTATTACATAAACTCGAACTCACGATCAGTATAAGACAAAAGTAACTATTTTACATATGATCATAAATTAAAACATAATAACATAATATGTTATTATGTCTCTAATAACATAATATGTTATTATGTTATAATAACATAATATGTTATTATGTTATAATAACATAATATGTTATTATGTTATAATAACATAATATGTTATTATGTCTCAATACACGATACTTGTAAATCTAATAGATCACTTTTAACAAAAAAATTAAATTCACAATCGATCTTTAACTTTGTAGTTGCTATATACACTAATACTTACAATCATTATTTTTTAAGTCATAATCCTTTATCTCTTTCATAAAATTTTTAACTGCAACATCTTTAGTATCTGTGGTTAAATTAACGAGAGCCTTTGCTGTTTCTGGCCAACTTTTGACTAAAACGTCAACCTTATTCTTATACAGCGATGCAAAATCGTTATTTATCTATAAATAAAATGAAAATTATTCTTGTAGAATTTGAGATTCTGAAAATTATACTCTGAAATAATATTATTAAAGTGGGCTATGGATATGCGCGTGTGAGTTGCCTTCCAAGCGAATTGGCGAGCTCGGCAATCACACAGCTGCCCATACATCAATTTATTTACGAGTGCAATGTATCATTTTTTATCATGCCTGGCGGAAATTTATTTTGTTTTTAATTTTTGCTTTAATGACCGACAAAGATATATGACCTTGCTTCTGAAAACTGCGACGCTTAGAGCAGGATCTGCAACACGCAGACGGTACAAACAAAGACAAAATAGAGAAATGAACATGCACGCAGCAGTTTTCAGACATGAAAGGATGTGGAGTTTTATTTCCTGATAGCAGGAAATAAGTACAATACTTTTCGCCAGGGTATGTTAAACAAAATTATACAAATTTCTAATCTTAACATTTTCTTAAAAAACTTAAAAAAATATTGAACAAATTACCAATTTGAAACCGTCACTGCATCTCAAACATGGGTACAACTTTAAAATATCCTCTAGACTTGCCCTCTTATAAACAAGAATTCTTGCATCAATCACAGAGTTCCACTTCTCAATCAAATCATCATCAATAGTATCAACATTCCAGCAGTCATTGTTGACAACTCGTATAATTTTGGAACCTGAATTGAAGTTTTTATTTTTAATTGTTCAATGTGCTTTAAAAATAAATTTTACTTTTAAATAAAAATTAATAATATCATTACCTTTGCTACTTTTTTTTACTGCTCCTTCTATCAAACCCAATTCAATAGAAATATTTCGATACTTTTTATACGCATTGAACGAAGAACCTTTGGCTGAAATTTCTTTGCCTACGCTAGGGTAGTGCCAATCCTCTGGTAACGTACCACTGTTGGGAAATAGATCCAATATATACTGTCTCAATTTTAGAAATCTGTCCCTCAAAATACTAAAATAGGAACATTATATTATAAGGAGCAGCTTCGGCTCATTGGTAAGGTGCAGGACTCTCGACCCCAGGGTCGGAGGTTTGAATCCCCAACCCCTAAGACCGAAGTTTTTTTCTGAATTTTCCCTGATTGTGGAGGCTTCTGGAAGTTCGAA
>UXGD01006362.1:0-12629 GCA_900474315.1 Torymus auratus
TACCCAGACAGCGACCCTCTGCCTTTACAACCCCTCCAAAAAAAAAAACGCTCGCGGAAATCCCATTATAACCCCCCTGTGATGCGACTTTCGCGTCCAACACGAGACAAGGCAATTTCTTTTTTTTTCTCTCCTTCGGTCCCGGGAAATTACTATTCGAAATTCGGCCTCTGTGTGCACGCGACTCGCATACATATATATAGGGGATAGAGAGAGAGGGGGAGAAAAAGGGAAGAGAAAAAGCGAGCGCCAGCTGCGGTGTCGGTCACTTCTCATACAAAATGCATCCAGCCGTCGCGCGCGCGCGCTTTCTCTTTCGCTCCCCCCACCGAATTCGCACCCGCACGCGGAAGCTGCGGAATGGTATATTGAGGGAGAGACGAGAGGGAAGCCCGCACGCAACGCGAGGAAAAAGTTAATATTGGGAGGTGAAAAATGACGCGGGAAGGGGATAGATTGGGATTCATGGCGAGTGCGGAGAGTTTATAAATTATTAATTTAATTTGCCGAGGGGTGAGGGGTGTATATTGAGTTGAGCGGTAAATGTTTAGTATTTTGCTATCTACGTCCGTTCTCTACAGTGTTCGGGTTATTTATTTATTTTACAACCTATGTTTCGAGCGTGAAATCTGATATGAATCCGATTGCATTTATTCATCAAACGTGTATATATTCGGGCATGTATAATGCCAAAGTATCTACCTAAAAGTCAACAAGATTCTGGGAAAATTTAATTTCGCGTGTATTATATATATAAAATGTCTAAAATATAGCCAACGTTGAAATTTCACATTTTGTCGTATAGTATTTATTATTAAATATGACCGCGCTTTATATACACTTCATATTCTAATATCACCAACTGTCCAAATTAATTTTGAATGCAAACGAACGGCCCGTCCGGTACAAACACACAAGCAGCTGAACGCTCTCGACTATTCATTTCGACTAAACGCTCGCGAATTCACGATTAAACGCTTCGGACGAGCGGCTGTATATATATATATAACGTATGTAGGAAAAGAGAGAAATAACGCGTGACGGACGGATCGAACGCGCGCGCGCGAGTGGGAGAACCAATCGACGCTTCGAATTTAAAGATATATATATGTCACTTGTCAGCTTTCCCTCTATACGCTTTATTTTAACATTCCTTCACTTTTATTATCATTTCCTCCCCTAACTGCTATACTCCCTCGCGTCCTTCGTTTTTCGCGTGCGATTTCCTCTATTTCCTCTTCCTTTATTTTTTTATTCATGCGCGTTACGAAGACGAGTTACGAGCGTCTGCGCGCGCACGCGAAAAAAAAAAAATAAACACGATGAAAAATGTATATTCGCGCTGATACGATTTTTTACGGCACGAGGTAGCGTGCGCGTGCCCATCATCCATTAGGCTCTTATAAATTGAACTTTATCCTTCGCGCTAATAAAATCGCGACTCTTTACGGGCACGCGTCTGTATATATAAAAACGTACGGAAATGACGTACAAAGCCCTATAGGATCACCCTAAGAATCCCTATTTTTACTCCGGGCTGAAAATACACCGGGCAGGTATATATCGCAGCTTGTATGCGCGGTAATTGTTGCGAGAGAAAACGCGGCGATAGCAAGAAATTAAAAATGCGCGCTCGGCGAGATAGAAAAATTTCATTTTACGAAATGATAACCCGAGGGGACGAGAGAGAGACGCGCTGATGAGATTGCGCGTATACATCTGTGGAACGCATACGCGCGTGTGTGTGTATACGCGAGCGGTAGAGATTGCACATGTATATATATACACGTTTATTTAACAGACGTATCGTACGAGATTGTTTTATGCAACCGTTTCGCTTTTTGCAAAAAAAAGACAGCACGCGGTTCCGACCGATTTTACGTGCTTGCTGCGCTGATGTTTTGATGATAAACTAAAATATATACCTATCTGCGAATGCAAAGATAACATTTTGTGTGATGTTTTATTAACGTGATTATGTTTTTTTTTATTGTTTCAGGTATGTCGAACAAAGGTGTTTGCCGCGTGTAGACTTTACATTGACTTCGTTCTCGTAAGTTTGCCGAATTTCTGTACTATCTTGAGTAAACGGAGGAGTGTATTTTTAAAGAACTGTCGCCCCAGTGATAAACCATGACGTATACGCGTCGCATATATGAGATTGTCATGTATACGGCTGTAACCGACGAAAATAGTCTTATACATGTGTTAATGGTCGCAAAGTTCGAAAAATAAAATAATACATGATAAATAATTTTAGCTATCTATAAAAATTAATCGAATCTTCCCAAAGCTCGTTTATATCTTCTGACTGACGCGACCTTCCACAACCAGTCAAATAACAACCACATGACATCCGCACCGTAAAACCTCATTAGTCTCAAAATGACGGAATCATCAACAATATTACATTTCAAAAATCTACCAACACACTTCGTAAAAAAAAACCTCCTTTCCACGAATGCACCGCTCCAAGGCTATATACTATATTCCCAGCTCGCCGGCATCGCATCATCATCGTCATTTTTTGCCGCTCGATCTGACTCTAGAACCCATTGGCTTACTTTTTCGCGTCAGCCACACACATACACACTTCGCATTATATATACCCCTCGCGTGAGAGCGAGATATTTCAAGGACTCGCAAGGCGAGAAAGAGATTCTCACATCCATTAACGCGCGCATGCGCTCATCACGCGAATAATTAACGGCTCGCTCGTTCCTTGGCCTTCGCCCTTTCTCTTTCTCGCGACTATATATACGTATACGATATACGTATAATACACACGTGTGCGCTCGTTCATTGAATCCCCTGCGCGTGTACGCTGTTTGCCTCAATCATTTTCTCCCTTTCTCTTTCGCGCTCGCGCACCTTGCATATCCATTCACTTGGCGTGTATAAACACATACACGCGCGTAGGTGTACGGTTCTCAAATGCGTTGAGGCTCTCTCGTGCTCATTATCGTTATTTACTGTTTACTTTCGCGCGCGCGCGCGTAAGCAAGCGAGCATATAAGCGCTATCTATCTTATCTCGCAACGGTTTTGCGCGCTCAGGGGTTCAGAGGTTCAAAGCGCGAGCTGCGGTTCTTTTCGAGCTCTTTTTTATTTGCCTTCCCGCATGAGAAGAGGAGATTCCGAGTATAACTAGACATACATACAAGCTTGCACATATGCGTGTCTAGTTTCTAATTACCTTTGGCGAGAGAGAGAGAGATGCGGAGAATGATTGTTGTATACATGTCTGCGGGGAAATTGATTTAGTGGAAAGGAGCGTATACAGCGAGATGTCTAAATATTGCGCCATTCGCAAGGGGGAATGTAATAAGACGTATATAACGGTTATACAGGAATGTGCCTCTCGCACTTTCATTCCCCATATCCACGTCCATGAACTCTTTCAGAGATATAGATACTCCATTCAACTTCCATCTCGCTTCTAATATACTTATTCGATTATTATACATTCCCCTTATCAGGAATGCCAAATACTTTCCAACGCCACAAAAGAACCATCCATAACCACACGTGCAATCCACCCCTATATAACCAAATTATACAAAAGCCGCATACACCTATACATACCCGAGCCTACATCCCAGTGCCCTTCTGGCTTCCCCCTTGCAATGCGTGCACGCGCGATCCAATGTATAAAGCGCGGGGGCAGTGGGACACGCGCATTCCGCGGCGGTCGACACATACACAGGCCGGCATCCAATATTCCGCCGATAGGTCGTGGTTGCGGGGTGAGGTAGCAGCCGCTGGTGGTATGCACGCGACGTGCCCTAAGAGGACGCGAGCAAAACTAATATAGGAGGGGACGAGGAGGAGGAGGATTGGATTGTACCCCATTGGTCTTATTGCGAAATTTTCGATGAGAGAAGTTGGATGTGGGGTGCGCGGGCGATGGTACAGTATTGTAGTGAGGAGTGGTTATAATTGTATATGAGTGGTGGTGAATGGGAAGTTTTTTTGATTAAATTATATATAGCTAGCGATCGTAATTGATTCTTATACGGTAGCTGATTGTTTTGAGCGGCGTGGATGAATGGAATGCATATACAAGAGTTATTGATACACCGAAATTATAATTGATTGGTACACGGTGGGGGCGATAGATCGCGAGAGGAGAATGAATAGCACAAAAGTCTATTCAAACCTAATACCATGCATCATCTGTAAAAACACGGTTATCTAACACCGCCCATATCGCTATATCCCGCAGATTCAATTCAATAACCTATACCTACCACTCCTCTGGCCAATATTAGCAAATCATACTTTTCCAGCGCTGCTGCTCTCCCGTCTGGTCTACAATCCCGGCGAGCGCTCGCTTTGACTCATCGCCAACTATTTCGCGCCCCCGTTACACTCTCTATCTCCATCTCCCTCTCTCGTGCCTCGAGCGAATCTGCAATTCCGATAGTTCGCCCGCTATATATACCGATTTTTTCCATTGTTTGCAAAATTGCCGCTCGCGATCGGCAGCAGCAGCATCACGCCATCTTTCTCGCGCGCTCGGACCATTGACACGGCCGCAAAGCAAATAGGCCGGCTGCTGCTGAATTATGAAACGCGCCGTTCCGGCCCGACACCCGCGTATATATACACCCACCAACGCGCAAATTGTAAGCGAGAGGAATATTATTCGTGTGCAGTATAAGTGGGGGGATGCGGTGCGTGCGCCGGTTGACAAAGTTTGCGCGATTAAGGCGTAAGAGAGAGAGATGAGTGTTACGTTGGCTCGGCGCGATCGTGGGATTATCTGGAAAGTTGTAGCACGAGGATGAGTGGTTAGTGTCTTTGTGTTAAATTTGTTAGAATTGTTGGGAATATGTGCGGCACTGCTTATGTAGGTTTTGGGAAAATGTGAAGTATACAAGGTATATTTAATAATTATATACAGAAACCTTGCGATGTTGTGAAATATATATGTCCTTGATTCTATCGTTTGACATTATTTTATTATATGGAGATTTAGTTTATCTCGTGACAAGAAAATAATGTACTTCATTTTACGATACGAAGAAGTTAATAAAGATGATTACTAACAACGCGAACTAAGTATAATAAAAAAAGATTATTTTCTGCAAAAGGAATTTCTATCCTTGATATTTCTTCAAATCGACGCTGATTATGCCAATATATATACTTTTCCCTTGGCCTAAACGTTGTCAATAGTTTATATATACTTGAGAAACGAACCGTTACGACGACATGCATAGTCGCACTCGCGATTACGTCACTATTCTGTCACTGCGTGACAAGTTCTCACGAGAGATCGTTGCAAATTGAGCGAAAAGACAACCGATTGAATATTCTCGATTACGTATTTATAGGTTAATAATTTGTCGTGACGCATCGATACTCGACATAAAAAAACTGTGGGAACTAACTGTATACAGATTCTCGCGCGAGTCAATCAGTTAATATACAGTAAAACATTTTAATTCCGCTTATCTTCCTCGGCATGAATATTAAAACTATCTCACGTATATAGGGATTAAACCAGTGCGAACATCACGATGTCTGTTACGCGATCTTTTTTCTACATCTCGGAAGGCCGCGTTCTAAAATAAGCCGCTACCACTGCCCGGCGTGTATAGTGTATATTTTTTTTCCATAGACAAATCCGTTTTCGCACGGCCTATTGCAACACGTGAGCTGTTCAGTGTTCGGGCCGATTGTATACAACAACACCGACGATTGCGCAAAATTCCCGACGAATTAACACGCGCGCGCGCGTCTTTTCCTCTATCTCTCGTGTATACAGGGAAAAAAAACAGCGCGGAGCATTGTATAACGTAAAAATAAAGGTGCCGGCACGTATAATATAATGGACGAACTTGACCCTGACCGAACCGCGATAATTTTCGGGTGTGTATAGGCAAATGACGTAGAAAAAATAAAGAAGAAGAAAAAAAATGTTGAGCTCGTCTCCGCACGGATTATCTTCGGATAGCGCGAGAGCGTATCTAATCACGGTCTATAAATAACCCATGCTCTCGTAGCCGGTGTGGCTCCGAGTAAAGGTGACTCCACAACGTTGCCAGTTTATTACGGCGAGTCGCTGATGTAACGTCTACATATGCGCAGGCGCCTTTGTCGCGCGAAATTTATAATGTCTTGATATTATTCCTTTTCTGCGTATGTGTATATGCTGATTGCTTTGCGGTGCGCGACAAGTGGTCTTGTAATTATGAAAATTACATTCTCTCGCGCTCGTTTTTTTTTCTATTTAATACACTCAGAAAGCCGCGCGTTTCTCTAGTCGCCCGGCGTGTGTGCAATAAAGTCTGATATATGGAGGCTTTCGAATGCGCTCGTTGGTGCTAAATATAACCGCGGAATTGTAAAAATGATAACGAAGGTCCTTTGCGGATTGCTTTGCTTATATATTTTTGTGATTAATGGTTAGGAATATAAGTCACCGGTGATAATAATACTGCGAATGTTGTATATTTTACATTGAAAATGTAATAATAAAAGAAACAAATGTTTTCTTAATTTACGACTATATACCTGTATATGCATCGCTGTATTAATTTATAACCATATCCCAGCTCACAACAAGAACACGCAACTCACTCGGCTTTCCATCTAAAAACATCTCCAAACCTGCGACCATTAAATCCAAACTTTCCCCGTACAATCTATCAGTCAAGGGCCAAGCTACCCGGAAAACCATATTACACCTCATAATTCTCGGAGCCGAAAAAAGCGCGCGCACAGAAAGCCTCGTAATTGTTTCCATCGCGCTTCTTATCGTTCGTTCACGTGCACATCCACTCTCTCTCATGTATGTGTGTGTGCGGGGGCAGATTATACGTCCGCGCCGGGGGTACTTTAAAGGTCGTTAACTTAATTAACGGACGTACGTAATGCCCGAATGTCCGGAGCTCTCGACGGCAGGCGGTGCGGGGGCCCAGCGAAAACCGCCTTAACGAGAGACGCAGAGAGAGAGGGAGAGAGGTTCGTTTAAGCTTCTGTCCACGGTATTGTGCGACAATCGAGAAGCTTTCTACGTGGCTGGAATGAACTGTCTCTCACATGGTGGTATATAGTTTTTGAACGTGGACCCCGACAAAGGACGAGTTACGCGGTTTCGTCGAATCACGTATGCACGTTGATATAATTGCGTTTCTGGCTTTTCTATATATACGATGTGGCTGAGGTAGGACCGTTATTCGGATGCAGATTCATTCATTATGGCATTGTGAATTATGGTGCGAAGGTGATGTCATTATGATTTATATCGCGTTGTCCCATCATCTTCTTCAAAAATAGAATAAGGATGTGTATTTATGTAGTTGCGGTTACTTCACCAGTCGTTTTTCAGAATTGAATGGTTTGAATTATTCAAGAAAATTGACAAAGGACACATAACGGTATTAAAATTGCAAGTGTAGCATTATAGCGGTGAATCATGCAATGAAGAAGGTGACGCCATAATAGAGTTTATCACGCCGTATATCACTTGTATACTTTAACTACATTCTCTAACTTCAAGCCTAAAATAGAATCGCAAAATATTCAGAGCCATTTTACATTCAACTCCCTCGTGACGATATAATCAGCTACCTTCCAAAGATACGAAAACCATTGTAAAATAGATATTTTGTAAGCAAGCCTTTCTGCTTTACGATTCACACGTGGACAGCCAAATCACGAATAATCACCGCGTTTGCACCTTGCACGTATACAGTCAAAATAGCGCATAGGTGACGCGCTGCTGCTCCCACGCTTAAGTGTCCGCTCTCGTGAAATATTGCCGAGCTCTAGTCCTTGTACCCTGTCGTCTTAAAATCCTCGCGGCGTGGAAGTTGGCCCACCGTGATATATTGCTTATTTGCCTTCCTTTTTTCGGTACGCGCAAGGGAGATTCAATGGGTAAAAATGAGATATTTTCCTCGGGTCTGTGTCACACGGCAGAAATTACTACCTTACCGTTGATATATAAATATGAGTAGGATTATTTTGGAAAAAGTATGTGGTTTTCTTGGACTGAAATTTGAACGTTCTTTGCTATAAAGTGCGTATAATAATGCGATTTTTAAGATGTATATTTCTATATAAGATAAGCAAGTATGATATTTATTATACTTTTTTTTTTATTAAAACTTGGTCCTAAACCTTAAGAAAAACATAAATTCTTGTAAGAATTTCTAATAATATTCCATAAAAAGAAAAAAGCCTAATACTTCCTTTTGTATCCGAAAAAAACCATCTGCGCATTAAATCCGTGTACCCGCGACACCGGCAATAAAACTCCCCATATACCCAAAATTCACAAAGAAAAAAAAAACGAGGAAGCCAAACAAAAATCACCTGCGTGGCGCGTTTTACGCGCCTCGGGGACACCCAGCTTTACAGAAATTTGACTTCGCTCCGCCCACACCTGGTGGGCGCGAGCGATAAAACTCGAAGTAGGCCCAAGGCACAAAGGATCGACTCACAGAGATTTTCCGGGCGTCCGCTTTCTATCTCTCTCACTCACCTCAAAACTTCGCTTCTCGCGCGATGGATACAAGAGATAGCCACGGCACACATAAATACCCACGCTCTTCGTCCCTTTTTTTCCTTTCTCCGTGTGCCGAGCCTCGTCTCTGATCTTCATCTCATGCTTTATTCTTTGTTGGGACGATGTGTGACTTCAAGTCGGGCTGGTCCTGTTTTTTTCCTCTCTTGGCCTTGCTTGTGAAGTCGAGGCGCGTCGTTCTTCTTGTCCCTGGGCTCTCTGGGACCCCGACAGGGTCTAAAAATATAGTGTCACTCTCTGATTTGATATTAAGCATGGGGTTCGAGCTGACTTTTCGGAAATGTTTATGATTTATTAATGAGGAGATATGTGCTCGTCTGACAACGTGGATGGTGTTGTGAAAAAATGGTGGACGCATAATTTAAAAAATTGTTTTCGCCTCTTTTTTATAAGTATAAAAAGATACATTTAGTAGTTCACAGACGTGAATATTAACTGAATATTGAATATAAGAACGTGTAAAGTGAACGCTTTTAAAAATCGTTATAGCCAAGAACAATGATAATGTTCACAATAACATTTACTCACGGCGATTTTATGACTCGTAAAGTATGCAAAAACAACTTTATAGACTCGACTCTCAACTCCCACTCTGGCTTGAATAACCTCGATTTTGCATAAAAATCTATGGACCAATTCATAAATAATTCTCAACGTCGAATTAATTAACACTTGTGAGTCTCTCGCTTACGCAAAAAGAACACACACACACTCTTTCAACTACTCTCGCTTCCTGTTTACAATACCGGCCATTCACGTCAAGAGCCATCTCCTCTCTACCACTACAGCTTCCTTAAAAAAATTACCCTCCAAAAGCGCGCTAAATTTAAACTTTTTCTCCTAAATCCTCGAACCGATCCGAACTAAAATAAAGCCCGCAGCCGAATTCTCGAATGATATTCATAACCTCGGAATCCGTCGTGCCGAGCGGCGAAAAAACAAACTCCCTCTTCGACCGGCTCATATATGCGCTCCTTCCTCGTTCTCGACTTTCTACTATATACTACACCGGGGGTTACGCAACGGCCGACCGGCAAGCCGTCCGTTGATTATTTTTCATAGCTCGCGCGGTTCGGGAATTTTTAAATGGCGGTTGAATGAAACCGGTTCTCCCGCGCGTATACGCGCTCTCGCTGGTCGGCTTCTCATCTTTACGCTCGCGCGGCCTGGGGCCTTTCCTTTTTCTCTCTTTTCGCGCGAAGAATCCGATATCTCTCGGCACGCTCGTTTTCGTCTCTTTGGGTCGAAAAAAGGGATATATACCTACCTACACGTATATATTGGAGAGAGAGGCTTCGCTGTGTATATATGCTAGGAGCTCTGCGAGAGTCAAGGACGATGATCGAGAGAAATTTGCTAGATTGGAAATATGCTAATTCTCCCTCTCTCTCTCTCTCTCTTGCGAGGAGAGGACTTAGGGTTCCGCGAACGTCTAGGGTTCGCTGAGTGAGTGAGCGGGAGTGAGTGAGAGAGGGAATATAATTATAATGGGAATCGGCGGAGAGGCAGATTTATCGAGTGGAATGGCCACTCTCTGTCGATCGAGTTAATTGCCTTTCGAATGGATTTTCCACTCGCGTGGAGAGAGAGAGAGGGAGAAGTTTCTCTCTCGGAGGGCGGCTGTACGGAGCGAAATGCCAGGAGATCACTCTGCTTTTGAGTTGTACGCATTCCATCGTGTAAGAAGAGATTTTCTGAATGAGATACGCCGCGAGACAAGTGTGCGCGACTGCGACTCTCGGGCGAAAAAAATTGATTTCTTATTCATAAGGTATATATAGGTAAAAAACGACTTGTTTGCTGAACTTGTCGAAATGTCTGCGAGGCACTATACACTCTGGAATGAGATTTCGTTGAATGGATTTCGATGTATGACATGTATCTTTGCATAACGGCTGATAAAGCTTAATCAGCTTTTGCTCGGATATTTTGCATAATATTGAACGCTCGTGGAATTAATTTTGTTTATTTATAAAGTTTATGAGTATGTAGAAATTTTTTTAAAAGCTTAGTACTCTTTATGTAAGACAGTTTGTACACATACACATGTGCACGAGTATTATTTACATTTCTTATGCTTTTTTTTCATTACAAACTTTCATGAAATAAATTATTTCTTCGCCTCTCAAAAAGGCGTCATTTCGGCTAATTAATTACGGCTATTACTCGCGATAATTATGTTATATATACCCTAGAAATATTTGGTTATTCGGAGTTGATTAATAGTTTAAAAACAAAAACATGATCGAATTCATCGGCCATGCGCTATCGATATAACTTTCTCTTTGAGGTATAAAGGAGAAATTATATGTTGTACGTTTTACACAATAGGTTTCATATACTGAAATACTTTAAAGAACTGTGTCAATCATCAATATTTAAATGCAATAAAATTTATATTTGAATTTATTATATTTATCAAAAAATATTATTGTATATCATAGGTACACAAAAAATCTCAATCAACATACAATTGCTAATTGAACATCAATCATTAAATAATAAATAAAGAAGATAGCACGCAACTTAGCCGACAGAATTATATCTCTCCATTCAAAATTTTTAAAACCTCCGATTAACCGCATATACATATTCTTGCAGTAAACACGCGCATTCCCATATATATTTTCCATCGTAAACCCGAAATTCAACTTCAGCGCAAACATATCCGCGCGCAAAACGTCGATAATCGTAAAATTACACAGCTCTCTTGCCCGTTTTCCAAGATATTCTCTCCGCCCTCTCGCCTCTTGCGCATCATTATCGAACCTCCTCCTCCTCCTTCTATATATACCAACGCGCACTAAAAGCAGCGCGCGCGTTGCATCGGTTCGGACAATTTTATAAATACCGACCGGTCCGTATAAATCATATTTTTCTCCCTCGAAAAATACGCGCTGTAGGATGTTTTCTCCTCTCCTCGACCTCATGTATAAAACAGCCGACGACGACGGCGGGCATCGCGAAACTCACCGCCTAAAAAGGCGAGAAGAAGACGACGACACGAGGATCGAGAGAGAGAGAGAGCATCCTCTCTTCGCCCGCCGATAAAAAGGCGAATTTTATTCCCGCGAAATCGAAAATCCATTCGTGGTAAGGAGAGAGAGAGACCACTTCTCTGCGGCCCACTCCATATTTTCGCGAAGAGGCGCGCAAGAGGGATGCAAAATGCAGGAGAGAGGAGAGGACTTGGGCGCAATCCGTTTCGGTTGGCGAATTTTCGTGAATTCCTGATAAGAGGAGATGCCAAGGAGAGGCAGAAAAAGAAAACAAGATGGAGAAGAGAGAGATGGAAAAGGCTGATTAAGTTATTTGCGAGCGCCGTGAGTGCTGCTGCTGCTGTTGTGAGACTTTAAAGAGGACGGCGACGAAGATGTACGTTGGGGTAAGATGCGCTTTTCAGGAAAAAGAGACGACGTAATGGTCGAGTTGTTTTTGATCCTTTGAGGTACGGCGCAGTGAAACAGGAGATTATAGCGTTATTTGGATTTAGGGAGAATAGTTTGTTGATAATATTTTTTAATTATAATCTTTGAAATTTTGAGCGAATAATTTTAAAACATGTACGATTGTGAATTGAAGAAAATGTTAACGTGGAATATCTTTCTTTTTGTTTCAGGTAATTTTCGGCCACTTTCTATTCAAAGTAGAGGTTGTTAACAACTGTAGTAAGTAACTGCTGCACTAAGCACCCACTTACACAAGTTTCAAAATTATATCCCTACTCTGGTCTAAATATTCTGTCCCTTTAATATTTTCATTCACAAAGTTCGTTTTTAAGACGCAGAAATAAAAGCTTCGCCATAAAGATATTAATATTTTACTCTCTCTTAGGGCTGCATGAGAGCAATACAATATTTCGGTAATTATTGTCTCGCCGGGTTTGCATATCGGTCGGATGTAAGAGCAGATTCTTAAAGGACTTGAAATTACCTATCAATTCATATTTTTGTCGGCTCGATCTGGTAATATTAAGTCGGTTGAAAAGAAATAAAGAAAAATTATGGAAAAATCAAAAAAAAATTTGCGGCGTTGGGTTTAGATATCGGTCGGTAGTCACATTCTCTGAAAGGTCTTGAAATGACTTATCT
>UXGD01006363.1:0-12629 GCA_900474315.1 Torymus auratus
ACGAAATCTAATATTAAGAGTGAAGAGAATAGTATTGAACAAGAATACATGGTTCAAATTTTTGTTATTCTTGGCTATGGGTATTTGTTGTCTCTGATTTCATTTTTATTTGAGTATTTTCAAAATTCGTTAAAATGTATTCATTGGTTACACCCTGGTAGAAAGAAAAACGCTTTTTTAGCAAAGAAATAATGGCTTAATTCACTAGAAGAGTCTTAAAAATGTATCTATTTTTTCACCACCATTGAAACGATTATTCCGGACATATAACTTAAAAAAATAAAATAACCTAATAAGTAACTATTTATTATTGCTAGAGTGTGAGAGAAAGAATCTTGGGTAAAAATACTTGGGTAAGCTATCGTTTTTTATATATGTTTCTAATTATACTATTAAATTACTCTGGAATATTTAGACGAACATTTCTAGTGTACGTGACTCTAGCGATGTTACCATAAAATAGGGAATATAGCCGAAACAATTGTTCGCTATTAAATAATTGGCTATTTTTCTTATTTGCTTACTAACTTCGAACTATTTTTCGTGTGTAAAAATCAAAATGATATCATAAATTGTAATGGATTTTTTATTATGTACATTAAAATTTTTATGATAATGCAACGTCACACCTATACTTGTTCAAGTTTGGAATAAAAAAAAATTTGAAATCAAGTTTCGACATAGTCGTACAAAAATGGTGTTAACATAGTGGATTTTCTGTTTAGCGTACGTACATTTAGTGGATTTTATGTTTAGTGTACGTACGTTTAGTGGATTTTAAAATTTTCGTGATCGTTTTCAAAGTTGTTAAAGCAATTAAATTCCTTATGAAAGATCCAAATGAAGAACGAGTTCTATTAACTAATCGACTAAGCTTATACGACAGTTATGATTAATATCGGATAGTTAGCACGAGCCTTCAGCAGTATCGCGCAGTATCGTCACGCTATTTTCATCGAGTGATACGTTTTATCGTTATACCGCAAAAATCAACTTACCACTGTTCAAGGATACCTGTATACATCATTCTACGAGAATTTTTCTACAAATAAAAGAAAATTATTCTCTAAATAGGTATAAAATGTTTTGTAGAAACGTAAGAAAAAAGAAAATATTGAAAATAGTACTTCATTTTTGCTTATTTTAGGTATCGTATTCTTTGGTATCGCAACGGAGTGTACAAATTTTCAAAATATGTTAGTCCCGTAAATAGTACAGGCTATTTGGTGGCTGAACGATGTGGCACGTTAATTATTAGACGAAAGTATAGAGTACACGTGGTAAAATTCAAGGATTTTCCCCTCACAAAAGAATGCGCACAACTACCGCCCGAGAACCACAGTCCTTCGTATGACTATTAAGTGTACAACCCTATAGAACAGGATTGAAAACATTCTCGATGTTTATGCTATAAATACGTACAAGACTCCCACACTCGTTTGATATACGCAACAAAATGTATTGTATTTTTTTATTTTTGTTTATTTACGATGTTCTTTGTAAAATTCATTATAATATATAATAAAGCGTGACGTATTGATGTTTTCTTCGAAGTTCATCGTTCATTTATTTATTATTATCTTTTCTCCCTTTACTTACTTAACATTAAGATAAATTATCTCAATATCGATAATAGGATATTAATTATACGGACGAAAAAACTTGGACAGTCCATATCTCGTGTAAATTGCCACTCGAGCCGAAGACGAGGTTTATTTTATTATATTATATTTATTTTCTATAAATAACACAATTTCCTCTTGTTTTTCTTGCCTAATCGATCCTGCATTAGCCCACGAAGCCGAAAAAATCTGTAGATAGACCGACCGTTCTTTTCGTCGGGAAAAACGGGGGAGAAAAAAGTTCAGGCTCAAGTCGAAAAGCACGGGTTGTTTGCAGCTATGCAGCATTTTTTTGGATCGACTACATTATAAGGGTGGTTATAAACAATATGGGGTCGTATTACTTATTTTGCTTTTTTGCGGGCTCATTTGATCAAAAATAAAAATAAACAACCGAATGCATATCTTTTTGCATTTTAAGCAATAAAGTAACTCAGTAATGCATAACCAGACTATCAGCAAAGTGGTTTATTACACGGCAACTACAGCTAAGGCGACGTTGTCGTTAGGTAGAACTAAAAATTAACATTTTCGAAGACGGTAAAGCCATTACTTTAAATATTTATGTAGTATATTAAGCTAATTAATTATTCCAAAATCCATCTTAGGATTTAGCTACATTATTAACTTATAGCTGATGATTTAAAACAATTATAATTATTTATGAATTTATATTTTCTTTAAATATTTATAAACCCATTAGAGTAAGCTTCATTTTGTAAAAAGCGCAGCAACTCCTGTTAGTTTGTAGTAAAAGGATTTTACAAACGTCTATTACGCCAATGCTATGCATTGAATTAAATATAACGGATTTAAATTTATAATAAAAAATGTTATATTCTTTAATATTATTTAAAATAAAATGAAAATAAATCTTAATCTTAATATAAAAAGAAGGTGTTAAAAATTTTTTTTAATAACACATATTCCTTGAATATAAAAGGAAAATCAAAAGTAGCTCCTGAAATTTCATTATTTTTAATATAATCGTAAAAATATACAAGTAAAAATTTAGCAATTTTGTGTTACGATGTAATAAGATAAGTCAGCATTATAAAGTATTCCTGATTAACGACGACTGCTTACTTTAGACCATACACCACCGTCTTCCTCATTTGTCTGACTAGGTTTCTTTTCTTCCTTAGCTGAATCACGAGGTGCAGCATCTCGTCTGAAAAATTAGAAAAATGTTTCTTTTAATATTAATCTTAGAAAATTAATAAAAATACAAAACCACCAAGAAAATAATAGAAATTTAATCTTCTTATTTCTCCTCCAATTTTGTAAATTTATGATAATATACATTGATTATTTAACATGACATATCCGTGTATACTTTCATTTTTCTGCACTCATTTTCATACAGTAAGTTACAGCTTCCTATACTCTTGTAAATTAATCCAGCTATACCAATAACTAATCGTATATTCGCACCTTGCTTTATACAAAAGCATTAAAAAATGTATAAACCCGATGACTTCCACCCATGCATTACCTCTTTATTAGCATCAAAAACAACCATATAGATAAAAGAATCAGTTTTCTTACCTGTCGTTATCTCTTGCAACGTCCTTAGTGTCTTTAGCAGGTTCAGCTGGTGCGGCCGATCTGGCGCTACGCCAGTTATCCATCATCGGCCGGGATTCGCGCTCCCCGAAGATGTCACGGCGCTCAGGCATGCGCTCGCGATCCTCCCTGGGCTCGCGACGGAAATCAGGCCGGCGCATGTCGCGTTCACCGCGGTTGTCGTCACGTTGCCACCGGTCCGATCCAGCGTTCTGCAATATGTTGAATATTTGAGTGATTAATCGATTGTGGTTTATTATAAAGAAAAATTAAAATATGTTATAAGATTTTTCTGTACCTACAAAAAAAATTTGTAACTACGTGGATTTTCTTAGCACGTTTAATTAAAAATTAACGAACCATTAATTCTAATAATTTGGCAAGATTCACACAGAATCAAGATAAAAGAAACGCTCAAAATAAAAGAAAAGCTTCAAGAGCTGAAACAATGAGTTGAAACCAATAGGAGCAAATACATTCATTTCTTAGCCTGTACCAGAGTTCACATTTTTCTTATTTGTCTATAATCTAGATAATCAAAATAAGCACCTAAAATGTAGCAGAAATATACTATTACATAGTCAGGCATTCTCTTAGATTCATAAGTATATCCTTATTTTTTATCTACTTCAAATATTTGCTTTACTTTATTTACACATACAGTCAGTTTCTTACACTTTTAATCTTAAAACACTTGTACATTTCTGCTATATTGTAACACTTTTAATTTTATGAAATTTTTAGTGTGTTCTATTGCTTATTCAGACTGAGACCATTACAAAATCTTCAGACAATTTAGTGCAGTTTGCCATAGCGAAGATAGAATATATTCTAGAAAGTTGTAAATCAATATTCCAAAACATCTAAAAATGTCATTGGAACAAAATTTTGCAACATAGCTGTTAATTTCATTCAAATGCCATAGCAAAATTAAACTTTCTTCAACTATCTAAAACTGTGTAATCATCTTAATCGACAATAATCTACTAAAAGACAAAATTGATTTTTACCCTCATATTGCGGCCCGAATCCCTGTCGAAGCCACCACGTTCACCACCGCGTTCACCTCCGCGTTCACCACCGCGTTCACCTCCGCGTTCACCTCCGCGTTCAGTACCACGTTCGATACCGCGTTCACCGCCACGATCACCAACACGATCGCCAGCATCGCCTCGTGGTCTCCATCGATCTTCCTTCTCAGGGGCGTCGCGCGGCGCTGCACTGCTCCTTTCCCACCTGTCGTCCTTACCACCGTCATCCTTGGCGTTGCGCCACGACGAGCCGCCAGTGTTCTCGCTTACTCTTCCGGTGGCTGGGCCGGTGGCTAGAATTGGCGAAAGAAAGTGTTAGGCACAGTTGTGAGATAAGTGGGTCTTGTTAAAAATGTATAATAGTTTGAAAGCGATAATTTACGATTCTTACAACAAAATTGTCTTTGTTCAACTAATTTTCATTGATTTCTATTTCCAATAGTTTTCTTAAAATATTATAAAATCTACGACAGGTAGATTGTACAGTATATGGAGGAAAACAAAATTTTCCTCGATATTTAACATAATCACTTGAAATTTAATGAATTCAAATTTTGAAACTTTGAGTAATTGAATAAATGATATAAATAATGTTAAATAAAGTGATTAAGAAGATGTAATATAGTGACGGTGATTATTTAATTTATTCTTAACACTTTTAAAAACTTTTTCGAAAAATTCAAGTCATTTTATTCATTGAATTTCTTTAAATCCAAATTTAAGAAAAAATCTAATGAATGTATCACCACTTGAACGTATTACTTGCGTACCTCATGATTCCGGAGGATAACTAGGGGGGCCGCGCCAACCCCCCGCTGTCTATGCAAAACTTTTTTTATTCCCATCTCCACTACAATGGCCACTTTATAGCCTGAAAAGCGGCGCAAAAGTTGCGCTTGATTCCCTCTATTCGTAAACGTTTACACTGAATTTAGTTAAAACTAACAAAATTATTACACATAAATACTAAATAAATGATTTATTGTAAAAATATTCAATAGTTTTGAAAGGCTTCAACAAACTGGACTCTCGCGCTTCGCCAGCGCCATGCCGTATTTGAAAATGTTGTCTCATATAGATTCCCACTTCCCACGTCAACAAAGTGGGTACAGTGGAGCTGGGAATAAAGTACTATATGCATATAGCACGGGAGTTAAGTCGATCATTCCCTTGGGTGACCACTGCCCTCGCCTCGCTTGCTCGCGTCAGTGAACTCACCCGCGGGAATATTCTGCGACTTTACTACCTTGTTACATAATATTACATTAAGACATCACGGCCGCTACTACCCAGAAGAACCTTATATCTTCACCACTGCGGAAACTGTTAGATCTCAAATACTAATAGATTATTTTATAACACCATGATTCCAAAAACCGCTTTTGTAATCAACATTTCTGTATGAAATCAAATACTGTTGAATTATAAGAGAAAATCGACTATTTCAGGTGTATTAAGCGTTCAAAATCATTTTTATAGATACAATTGATTATGCAAAAAATGTTCAAAGAGAAAAAGTTTTGTTTAATATTACCATTTCCTTTTTACTTTTGCATTTAAAGTTTTTATGTAAATTGATCTCCCTACGAGTTAAGTACGAAAAGCCTCATTTGTGACCAATAACTTTCAAGGATGTTATTGTACGAAAAGTTAGCATAGAAAAAAATAGGTATTTCGATTGTATCTACCACTTTTGTTAACAACATTTTCGCGTAAAATCACATCTGTACAAGTTATACTCAAAAAACGATTTTTTATGATTTATTTTTTTTTTTGCGCAGTCATTTTTACATTTTACAATGGATTTGTCTCCAAATAGAACTAAACTCTTCTTATAATAACAAGTGATTTCTGTAAATCTGAACTCGATTATCTTTGAGTACATAGATCGTCAAAAATGGTTTAATGGGGTTTTTAACGGTTCAAAATATATTTGGGCGCTATAAAATGTTGGTTTTTGAAGTAATAAATTTTTCACGATGGTGAAACTATAAGGCTCTCCCGAGTAGCTGTTGTACCTAATAAATAGCGATTTTTTTCAGAAAATATTTTAGGATTAAGAATAATAAATATAATGACGATGCCGATATGATGGAGATCTATCTACATTACTCTTACAAAAGTCCTTAGATCGACACAACATATTAATCCTTCTAAGAAAAGTAATCCAAGCAGCAATAAACTCACCTCTAGTTCTCCAGCTCGACTGCACAGGTCTCTCCATAGTCTTGAGTCTGTCCTCCTCCAATTTCCGCTCGATCTCGAGTTCTTTCTGCCTGATGATCTCGGCCTGTTTCTCGAGTTTGGCTAGCCTCTCTTCCTCCTTGGCATCCTCCTTGGCCTTCCTAGCCTTCTCCTCCTCTTCCCGTTTGGCACGCTCTTCCTCCATGCGTTTTCTTTCCGCATCTTGTTTGGCTCTGACCTCTTCGAGCCTCTTCTTCTCAGCCATATCGGCTTGCTCCTTCTCCCACTGTTCCTGCCTGTCGAGTTTGCGCTGTATCTTGCGCTGCAGAAGTCGGTCGATACGCGCCTGGTTCATCTTCGTCTCGAAGTCGCGCAGCTTCTCGAGGTAGATACTCTTGCGCTCCGCAAGAATATTCTCCACGAACGCGTCCGCGTCCGCCTTAATACGGGCGAGACGCTCGCGCGTTGCCACGGCTTGGTTACGCTCCTCGATGGCGGCTTGGATACGCTCTGCTTCCTGTTGATCCCAGCGCTGCTTTGCCTGCTCCAGCTTTTCTTCCATAGCTTTCTTAAGAAGCGGGATTTCCTCGATACGCTTGGCACGCTCCAGATAGTCCACCTTCTTTTCCTGTGTTTTGAGCTTTTGTTGGAGCTCGCGACGTTCCTTTTGCAGCTCCTCTGCCTCGCGCGCAGCTATCTGCTCCGCGTCGAGTTTTTTGATCTCGTCCTCGTCCATCTTTTTGAGGATCTGTATTGATAACATGATACAATGAGTGGTTGTTTTGCAAAAAATTAATGTATTAAATTTATAGAGTTACTTTCATCTAATAAAGAGTTGATTGACACTTCTATAATTTAGAAATTACAAAGTTTTTAATTCATTGATTATAAAACTTTTACCTCTTTTAGACCCATGTACATATGAAGTTATCAAGAAATTTATGGTATGTATGTAAGAACACTTATCATTATAAAAAATTATGAATTAAAAGAATTCAGTTTTCGAACTGAAAATAAGTATCTGATAATTATCTGATTGGCAATTTCTTAGTGTATAACCAATTCTCACCTTCTGTCCGTGACTCGTTTGTGAGATCTGTTGCATCTTCTCCTTCTTCGTTCTGTCCTTGATCTGTTGGATCTCGCTCTGTTGTCTCTTTCTCTCACGCTCCTCGCGCTCCTGTTCCAATCTCTTCTGCTCGGCCAGCAGCTGTTGTCTCTGGAGTTCCTCCTGCCGCCTCATCTCCTCCTCCTCGCGCATGAAGTTCATGTGCTCGATATACTCCTTCCTCTCCTCGATGATCTTGTGTCTACCAAGGATGCGTTGGTGCTCCTTTACCTTGGTTTCGTGGTAGTGGGCTACCATGGCGGCACGCTTCTTGTCGCGCTCTTGCATGCGCTTGCTCGGGTTGATGATGTTGGTGGCCCGACAGAGAACTGTGACCATCTTCATGAGCTGTGTGCGGATCTGCTCCGATGGCATGGCCTGGAGAACTGGACCGTCAGGATGGTCCTCACGCTGGGCTTCCGAGAGGTCGACCCCGAAGTGGATGCAACGCTTGCCGTGGTCGATGCGGATCTGCATGTCGTTGTAGCGCACGCAGTCGACTAACAGGCGCTCCAGGTGGAAGTCTGTGGTGAATTTGGCGAGCTCGAGCAGCCGTGTGAACTCGATGACCTGGAAGACTTGAGAGACCTGTGAAGCAGACAATTATGGTAAATGTGATTGTATATAGTATAGAATTCGATAAATTTTTATTGGAATTCATTAATTTTAATTAATTATTAGTGCACGAAGTTTGTTGGCATTTAGAAGTTTAATGTATCATTATACACACATCCTACAATTTTTTTCTTGTCTTTTGTAAAATTAATATCACTTTGAAATAAATTTTTAAAATATGTTTTAAAAATCAAATTAAAAAAAATAAATTTACCTGATGTACTAAACGAACAAGAGTAACATCCTGCAAAGCTGGAATGTACTGAAGCAGGGGTTTGAACTCATCTTGCTGCAGGTTCTCGATAACAGTATCCACTCTAATACATAATTCTAAAGGATGGAATTCTACTTCTAACCAAGAATACAAATTTTGAAGATGTGGAGATGCTAAATTTACAACATTGAGACGTACAATATCTTTAATGAGTGATGATCTAGATGGGGGTTGTGACAGTCCCAAAAGAACAGCCAACTTTTGGGCTTTTTCTTGTGGAGTCTTGTCCGTTTCAATGAAACGATCGAATTCTGGATGAGCAGAGGGCAGTGGTATAGACAGAGTTGCCAGAAGGACTTTATTGGCCATCCGCTGCAACTCCTCTGAAGACATGTTCTTCTTCATGTCGCGAGAAAGTTGGAAGAGCTTGAACAATGCAGCTGCATGGAACAAGTAGTTTCCAGCTTTCCAGAATACCATAGCTAACTTTTGATAATAATTGGCCATTGTTTTTGGCACCGGCGATTTCTTTGACAAATTCATCAGTCCATGAATATCCTCAATAGCTTTGTAAGCTTCTTGCCACAATTCCATTTGAATTGCAGAATCTAACTGTATTAATCTTGTTTCTAAATTTAACTGTTGTGTTTCCAGTTTATTGATGGAAACATTTGATACCATCTGAGGAAGTTTGCTTATATCTTCTAAGTGTTTGCGTAATTTTTCACACAATTTGCGAAATTCTGTTTTACGAATATATTTCAGGCAGAACTGGAAAGCCATTCTCGCAATATCATGGTATAGTGTTTCAACATGGGCATTTGTTCTTAACAATTCCAAACACTGACAATAAGACTCCCACAGGAACTTGACCCAAGGAGTTAAAATTGTCCTATCACTTCTATCTTGTGCATCTTCTCCACTTACAGCAGATAGTAAGATACTTTCAGGTGTGGCTATATTATCTAGATCATCAATATCTATGACAGCCTGTTGACTCTGATTTTTGGCAGCCTCTGTCTTTTCTTCTGCCATACGCAAGTAACCTCTTATTACATTTTCTAAACTGCCTACATTTACAGACTGGAACATATTTCTGTATTGAAAGAGACCTTCCTTGGCAATGTGTGATTTTTTCAATTCTACACATAGGTCCAAATACTTGAACATTATGGGTTCCAAAACGGATTCTGACCAATTGTACGTCCATTTTCTGTTCCTGAATACTTCTTGTAAAGTGTCTAAAGCTCTAGCGGGTTTGCCAACTTCAATAAATTCTGTAACAAAAATATTTTTATTTTATTGCAGAATAAATTTTTTTTCAAAAGTTTTTTAAAATAAGATAAATATTTTTACAAGTGTTCAAAGTATATGGTTTTAGCTCATGTTTTCAAATCCACATGAAATAATGTGCTTAACAACATGCTTATTTCGTGTATTTTTAAATATTTTAGTTTAAATACTAAAAAAAAATCAAATTAAAAATTTATACAAATTTATTTATCTGGAAAATATCAATTTAACTACCTAAATTGAATCCATAGATTACATAAGAGTAACAACTATAAGAAATTTAGTGCATACATACATTTTTATAAAAAAAAATATATTTTTGAATAATGTAAAACAGTTCTTAGAAATATATTTATTAGATTCAATAACTAATATGCTACTGTTTATTAGATGTTAACAAAACTATTGAAAAATAAAATTAAATAATATTTAGGTATTTATTTATTTATTTGATATAAATTTTAGCCGATAACATTTCAAGTTACAAGAGCCTATATCAAATAAGTTATAACTAAATAGACTGCAGAGTAACCATATTTAACAGTAGTAAGTGCTATGATATAACATAAGTAGTCGCAGTTTTAGTATCATCAGTCTCTAATGTTGCTCTTGAAGAGGCTAAGGGACGGTAAATTCTACAGGCTGGTTGATAAGGCATTCCAGATTTTGTGGAATCTGGCAATCAGGGCGTTAAATGCAATATAAAAACAATTAATAAAGTAAAAATATTGAATAAAAAATAATAACAAACTCAGTATTAACTAATATATGTATATTTGTTCTATTTTAATAAACTACTCTAGAGTAACAAAACCTGAAAGATTATTTCCTATTAATATTATTAATTAATATTATAAGATGTTTGATAACTTTAATACACATACTATAAATCAATTTAACTATTTACTTACAAACACTTAAAAACTATAACATAAAATTTGTTTTAACATAACTGAATATTCTAAATTAAAATAGTTTACTGAAGTTTATATTAAATTTAAAAAAAGTTTCGTCCCATAATACTTAAAAATATTAGAACAATGATCAATTAAGAAACAAGGTACTATCTATTAAAAATAGATCTATTGCAAACATTAAAAAATCATGGAATACTTTGATATCTGTAAAAATATTAAAACTTCTCAATAGAAAGGTCAATATGTTGTGACTTTCGTTCCAAAATTTCTAAAAATATTAATACTTAATTGTTTATCAATAAATGTTTCCTCGTGTTATTAATGTACCATCTGGTTACGTATAAATGTACAAATAATGAATTTAAACTGCCCTAACTCGACTTTGTATAAACAATCAGATTCAAGTGTTCATCTCATCGCCCTAACTCAACTCTACATCCCTTCAAATCCTACTGTCATGTTCTCTTATCAGAAGATGTACGCAAATCTAACATCTTGGCGGATTCAAAATCATCGATTCACTTTCCTATTTTGTATAATCAAAATAATCTGCATACTTCTAAATAATAATCCATAAATGCATTAAAAAATTCCTACACAGATCTACGGTACAGCTAGAATCCCCCAGGTGGCCTGTACAGTGCACCAGCAGATTGAGCATCATAGGTTACCAGTGCCACTTTTCTGCATCGAACTACAACCACTTAACCAAACACCCACTAAATCACAAACCCATTTAACCAAAGAAACCCAAACTAGTCTGAAATGTTCACTCACCGTTGGCCCGCTTGAGAGCGTTCTCAGGCCGCTGGCCGTATCTTGCCATTTTGTAAATGACAAACTACACTTTGCCGATGATGCCAAAACCTTCAATCCGATAATGCGCCAAGGTAATTAATGCCAAAATCTCCTTCCGCAAAGTCGAAGAAACTCTATTTCGAGTCGTCAGGGTTCCGTATAGTTGGGTTAGCGGCGTGTATAACAAGATAGCGCCCATACGTGCCGGTTACTCCTGGGTATCTTCCGTATTTCCAGGAGATTGGTTACCAGACTCCTCGTGGCCGACGGCTCTGACGCTTACCGCCCGAAAGAGAGAGAAAGACGTAGATGCGCACATGGCGTAAAGAATACATGCGCATTACCTGCCCGCCAGCCACATCGCCACATGTCCCAACTCCCAAAAGCTGTGTTCCGAAATTCATTTTCATCTTACATTTGGCAACGTCGTCAACAGCTGGTACTGATCACAGCTGAACAAGTAAATCACATAACCGTACAATTACTGTTCGATGACTGTCCTCGACTGTCAAAAACCAACAACGTTGCCAAATGGAAGATGAAAATGAATTTCGGAACGCAGGCCTGGAATGTGGCGGTATCTGTGGGTAATGCAAAAGTGTCGATAAGGTAGGGTATGTGGGAAACTGGAAATCAAATACGAAAGTTTTTTTTTTTTTTTTTGTAATTGCAGGTGGAATAAGGAGAATGGGAACAATTTAATTGTCGCCTGTCGGTTTATTATTGGTTGTTCACCAATAGGGGCATGAACAAAATCGAAAAAATGTTTATATCAAGAATATTATTTTATGCTAAATAATGGACTTGCATTTTGATGTATTTGGTCAGAATAGGAAATAAAATTCTATTTATTGCAATGTTATCGACTTTATTATTCATAATTTATTGCTGATCTGATTTAAAATGTACAATTTATCAGATTTCTCATTTATACAGATTCCTTAAATTTTTCAAATCGAAGGGTTTCAAACGAATTTTTTAAATTTGAACCTTGGATATAGATAGATGATATATGTGAACGAGGGCCGGAATGAGAAGAGGAGGGGACGAGGTATTAGAAAGATAAAAAGATCGCAAACCTAATAGGAAAAGAGAATATAAAGTTTAATATGAGTACATTAATTATTGTATACCAGCATATGAGCAATTCTCAGCAGAATGTGTCAAAAAGTGGTTCGAAAAAAAACTAAAAAAAATTTTGAGTCACACTTCTGTTATAAGTTTTTTCTTGTTCTGTAGGTCATGCAGTATATGAGAAAATTTTCGAACAGTCGAAAACGG
>UXGD01006364.1:0-12629 GCA_900474315.1 Torymus auratus
TTACATGTTCATTTCAAATCGACCAATCACAATCATTAGAGGTGACAATCTCAAGTCCATCTCTTTTTTGTATAGGAAAACAAGAATTAATAGTACCTACTTTAATTAATAATTCTTCTTTAAAAATTTGCAACCAGTAACGTGATATTTCGATATGATTTAATGAAAAAAGAAAAGAAAAGTTTAAAAAGGTTTAATATTTATGAGTAGAGTCGTTAATTTATCGCCTTAAAAGCCGACGAATTGCAATCGCAATCTTTAAAAAAAAAAGAAGTAATTTACACCCTGTCAGCTCGTATATTCAAACTGCACTTTCAACAAGTTGAATCACAATTAAATCAAGCCTTTTATTTTTGAATCACTCGTCTTACGGTGCGGCGTCATCCTCCTCCGCTCGCGGACGTTTCGCCGATAATTTTTCCGCGGAATGAACGCGCTCGTGAATGGAAAACCGATTGGCGCGAATTTAAAAATTATTGTTCCACAATTTGTGCTTCGCCTCGCGGAAGCTGATATCTGCCGCGCCGCTGCGAGAAAGAAAAATGCCGCTGAATTACAGTCTCCGATATTACACGTCTCTCGCGTTCTCGTACAGACATACACGCGCGCGCTCGAGAGACAGACGGATTGCAATAATGTAATTGTAACACGCGCGGAGTGTAACGACCTGCGTGCACGGCCGAGGCTCAACAAGTCTCCATGAATCATTCTTTCCGTGGTATCGCACTATACACACGTGCATTCCGTGTCTATCCGGAAGTCAAAAGAAATTAAGCGAGCGAAATTAAACTGAAATGATATCCTCGAGAGCGTCTGGCGTATATCACTAGGAGAGTTCGATCGATGAGGCGGAATGAAGAAATTACGAGCGCCGGGACAGGAATTGGAAATCTGTATATAGAGGAGGGAAGGGCGCTGACGACGGGGACGAGGACAATCGATGGGTGGTCGACAGCCCTTCTTCACCCGTCAACGCGCGCGCGCACGAGATAAGCATCGGCTGAGAGAGCTTGATCCGCTCTTCGCCTCGAGACGCGCGCGCCCCTCGTTATCGCCGCTTTTCTAAGCCTCTTCCGCCATATGTGTGCTGTTGTTGATGCAAAAACTCTCGCTTTCAATACGTGCTTCGAAGGCTAAATGACGTGTGGATACAGGTTGAATAAAAGTAGTTTTGTGATAAGATTATACGGATAATTAGATTTTATTGTAACGGTAGATGATATTTTTAGTGCTGGCTTTTTGGAAAATGAAAACGGCTATCGTTTAAACAGAAAATATTATAGTCTTTTTACTTTAAGTAGAGGGAGAGAGTGTGAGAGAAAAATAAGTGTGGTTAAGTATCATACAGTCCTCGAGTCTCGCAAGTTTACTCTTTTTTGGGAGGACGAGAAACTGGAGTATCCACCTAAATCTTGTATAAGCACCCAAGGCAGGTGTAAAGCTAAACTTTTTAAAAGCAAGCAAAGTAGCTTGACATTAATGCGAAATTAACTTATCTGCTTTTTGGTACCGCAGAATTTTAAAAAAGGCCGAGATAAAGAAGCCGCGCGGCAAAGGAATTTTTAATGTCAAAGTGACTTTACTGGCGGCGGCTCACCTTGTCTATTTAAAGAGATACTTTAAAGCAGTTCGCTGATATGTACTTTCGTAAACTCTTTTTTTTAGAAATAATTGGAATTTTAGGCATTGTTTGTAATCATTCTTATTAAATGATAATATAATAAATAATTATTATAATGTTCGTTTTCATTTTTTATTGCATAATAATAGCTGCAAGAAGAAGAAACAATCGAACAATGAATAAAGAGGTAGATTAAATGAAATAATACAACAAAAGATACCATTGCAATCAAAAGGTGCGAAATGAGGCGAATAAAAAACGCGAGACGGAGAGGTGTGGCTTTGATTTGACAATCAAATTGTCTCTTTATTAAAGCATACAAAAGCAGAAGTAATCAAAGAAAAACAAGTTCACGTTATTAGCATTTCCATTATACGGCCCGATACAATGACACGCAGCTATTATCAACAAGATGAATTTTTTCATTACTTTGGCTCCAGTATTAGTTTTTATTCTTTCACTCTTCACTTAAGCTGTTATTGATAATATTCATGACTTATTGACATTACCAAACAAAATCATCTATCTTTGCGGCACTTGCTAATCTGAAGGAGAGGAGGAGCTATGATATCGCAATTTTTTGTCAATTGACGCCGCATACGCACATATACTGAACGCTTGCAGTAGGGCTGCACGAGAGCAAGACAATACGATATTTCCGTACTTATATTGTCTTGCTCTTGTAAATTCTTGAAAATTTCTCTCGTGTATTTTCAGTCAACATGAAAAGTACTATCGTCTTGTCTTGAAATTCTTGTTCATATTGGAGTTACGCACACATGCAACAGTAAGCAAATCGCTTATTAAAAAAAATCTGAAACCCAAATAGCAGGAGGGACGCGAGGTCCACACAAAAATGAAAGTTCCGTAGACGTGTAACAGTAAGCAAGTCGATTATTTAAAAAATTCATTAAACCCAAATAGCCATGGGATGCGAGGTCCACGTAGACGAGGAAGACACGTAGCGTAAAATAGTACATTTTTTAAAATAATTGAATCGTTCACTGTCGCACATCTCCGTAGACCCCTTTTTTGCAAGAACCCTTTTTTGAAAATGTCCTTAAATTTAAGAACTTTAAAGTTACAAATGTTACCGGATTTTAAGAATAATTTAACTGAACGGAATTTAATTTACAAATTCACTACTAGCTTTAATAAATAAAGAATAAAATTTCGACACACCCTGTCCCTATGGCCCCAAGTATACCTTATAAGTAAACCGGACCGAGGGGATATAGGAGTGCCGGAATGCGTCGCTGATCACCCCCCAGTCTTTATCACTCGAACATTTCGTTGATAATCCTCCCTTTTTTCATGATAATTTTTCTCTTTCTCTCTATTTCTTCAACAATAAATTGGAGGTTACATCCCCGTTATTATGATTATTTCGATAATTTATTACGCTTAGAAAATGTTAAGTTATTTTCAAGACAATACAAGATTCTTGACATCATGATCTTGATATTGTATCGAAAACTGTATATAAATATTGAACCGATTATTGTCTCGAATATTCAGGCAAGACAATACAATATCAAGATTAATCTTGCTATACCGTGCAGCGCTAGCTTACAGCTTCATTTATAGCAACCGCACTCGCGAAGAAACGAGGCTCCTTTGACGCGAGTGTGAGCGAGGCGCATATAAATTCTCAAATAAATCGAGCCCTTTCATCCCTTCCAACCCGCCCGCCGCCCGTGCGCGCGAAAGCCAAACTCTTCAAAAAGGCTTCCGGCACTTTCTATACTCTTGCGCGTGATGCCGAAAAAGTCAACTGTTCCATCCCCCCGCTCTACTTCTCTCTTTAGAATCTCTTCGCCGCTATTTTCTAGCGTTTGGCTTTAGGAGTTTCAGATAGTCCCGAAGAGACGAACGATTTTTATTAGAATCACTTTACTTTATCTATATATATATTTTAGAAAAAAAATCATTTCGAAATACGAGCATTCTGGCAACACGGCATATTAAAGTTAAATTTTGCATTGGATATACCGGCATAAAGTTATCACGAGCCACGAGCGCCATTGTGATGTCTTTCCTCTCCGGCCATATCGTAGCTCAAAAGCCCGGAATCATCTGCTACTAACTATTACTCCCACACGCTCTCTCTCTCTCTCTCTCTCTCTCTCGCATTACCATCATCTAAAATTAAAATTACAACCAACTCGCTCGCGGAACGGACTAGCGCGCGCAGCTTATCTCAACTCCACTCGCGCGGAACTCTCGCAGGCGAAATTTACAGACCGACCGTCCGGGACTCTATGTAGGTATGTGTGTGAGGGAAGCTCGTTCATCCGCCACTTTCCTCGCCTCTGCGCACACCCACACGCACACGTCGTTCTTAGTCCGCGCGATATTCACGTCCCCGCTTATACACACCTATATATACATACACGTTTACGTTGACATCGCGTCCGTATGACTCACACACCACATCGCTGCGAAGAAATAGCCCTCGCACACACGCTACGCTCTCTTTCTATCTACACGCGGGCGCGTCTCTTTGCTCCATCATCTCGCGCGCGGGGCCCTTTATCTGGGTGTAACTGCCCGAGAAATATTGTTTGGCAAGCGCGCAAGAAGCGATATCCGGCGACCATTTGGCGAAGACCAAAGAGGAGGAACACGCGCGCGCGCGCGCGGGGAATAAAAGACGCGAGCGCGGGGTTAAAGGAGGGATGGTCGATGATCCGCGCTATGAAATGCACACACATACGTACACGAGAGATAGGAAGAGGGAGAAGAGACGGCAAGACAGACTGCGTCCCATTGAAATCTATTCGTTTCCTGACGAGCGCTCGCGCGATTTCCGCTCGTGTCTCCGCCCCCCGCATGCGCGCTATGACGACGACGACGACGACGACGTCCTGGCGCGACGTTTACCCGGCGACGACGAAGACGACGGTGCTGGTTATATACACATAGAGGGAGAGGGAGGGAGACTAGTACGACGAGGAGGACGAGATCGAGCTAGTTCGCGGCCCTCGCAAGCCTCAAAGGAGACATTCCCGTGGAATCCCGAATTAATTTCTCGATTCCGCGGAGAGAGAGGGATAGAGAGACAGCGAGGGAGAGAGAGAGAGGGAGAGAGAGATTGTAACAGCGAGATATCGCTGATTCCCGCTTGGGATTTGCTCTTTGATGAGTTATCGGCGCGCGGGATGAGCTCTAGCCGCCTGTCTCTCTCTGTCTATCTCTATATCTCGCTCGCTCTCTCTCTCGTCTTGGAACACGTGTTTGCCGAAGTCATTGTTGGTGGGCGTTTGGGGCAATCCGAAGTCACTTATCGAAATGAGGTATTCTTACAGTCTGGGCGCGCAAGACGCTGCTGTTGGAACAGCGCGCTGTTTGAGCACGAGAGCGGGTATATTTATTGAGGCCAGAGTGAGAGGAGTCATGCGAAGCTATATGTATAGTGCTGCCGAATGATTCGCAGTGCTTCGGTGTGTTTCGTCTGGTATTGCGTTCTGCGCGGAAGTTGTAAGTGACTTGAGTAAGAGACATTGTTCCGGAGAACGGTGGATCCGAAATAATTTTAATGGGTTTTCTCGTGAATTACTTTGATTGTACAGCGGTAAAATGAAATTTAGCTTGCTAGTCGTTGCTTTTGAGTGGAAAAGGCATGATATGATTTATATTAGCTTTTAACGAGGATAAATGTAAACCACAGCGTTGCGTTTCTTCTGTTTATATGACTTGACGCGTGAAAAGTTTTATATTTTCAACTCGAAGGTGAAATTTGTTATACATTATGCTCTGTTTTCTTTTCTGCGAAATAGAAAATATTATGCAATACTTTTAAAGGATAGACTTTTACCGAGAACAAACCTAATTATACTCTCGTATATGCAACGGCAAACATGAAAGCGACATACATTCTTATTACGTTACCTTTATTTCCCGGGTAAACCCGTTAATAAAAACCGGGCTCTCCCGCAGGCGCTATGCTCGCACACACACACACGCATACCTTATATACGCGATGAAAAAAAAGGCGCGCTAAAAGAATTTCCGGAACACGACCCTCGCGCGCCGTTATTAAAGAGAGGGGCGCGCAGAAAGAGAGAGAAAAAAAAATCAATTACACGCAATGACCAGCCGCATAAGCATTCTTCCGGGGTCACGAGGGCGCGCACGAGCGTGGGTGGAGGAGAGGGAGAAAACGAAAACGTAACTGGAAATTTCCGCGCGGTAAGCAGTAGCGGTATAACTCCCCGGCAACTGCAGCGGCAGCCAGCGAGTAGTAGCGCGGGGTGCAATTGCACAACGACCCTAAAACGGATGTCGGGGTGCGCGGATTTCCCTTTTGCCTCTCTCTCTCCCTCTCTCTCTCTCTCTCTCTCTTGCCTGCGCGCGCTCTCCTTTTTTTCGTAGTAGGCGGAAGGCCGTGCCGGCCCCCGAGCTCGGATGATGAGAAAGCACCTTCTCTCTTTCTCTCTTTCGCTGGTTCTCTCTCTCCCTCGCTCGGTAGCTCTTGGATTCTGTGCCCCGCTTTCTCGCTGCGAGTTGCTGCCGCCGCCGACGCCGCTACTCTCGCTTTTTTCCTCGCTTTCTTTTTACACGATTACATCCCCGCTATCTCTCCCTCTACATTTTCTTATGCTTCCATACTTTTCAACTCTCTCTCTCTGCTCCTTTTTTACCCGTGTCCCTCTTCCCTCCATTTTTGGCTTTTTCTCTCTCCTTGGCTAGTTCTCTATGCTCCCTATCCCACTTTTTGTTTTAGTCCGTTCCTTTCTCCCTCCCTCCTTCTCATTGAACCTCTTGCCTTTTCTCTCGCCCTACATTTCCTTTCCCTCCTTTAGCCTTCTTTTCTTTATTTCATTCGACCTACCTTTCTTTTCTTTATTTGTTTTTCAAATTCTCAGTTTCTTCTCCTTTTTTTTCCTAAATCGCTTATCTTTCGCCCCATTCTATCTTTTATCCTACCTTTATCCGCCTCACTCAAGAATATTCGGTGTTTTCTTTTTTTTTACTCCAGCCTCGTGCGCTTTCTGTTTCATTTAATGTCATTCACCGTCTCGCTCTCCTTTCTTCCTCTAGATTTTTTCATAATTTCCCTATCCGTCTCGCGCGCTTTTTTCATCGCAAACTTCCCGATGATTACATGCCCCCCCCCTCTCCTGGTCTTTCATCTCTCTTTCTCTCTCCTTTTCTCTCTCTTCTCTAGCGAGCGCAGCGCCATTTTGCCAACGTCGGAGGTTCAAGAGCCGATTATATTCCGCAGGATGGAGCACGGCGCTTCTTCGCTTTAACGTTTTTAATCCCGGGCTTCGCGGAAAAAAGAGGGAGAGAGAGAGACTCTCGGCAGCAGCAGTGTAAGAAGAACGAAAACTCGACTCCAGCTTCTCTCTCTCTCTCTCTCTCTCCCTCTCTCTTTCTCTCTCTCTCATTCTGTCTTTTCTTCCCTTCCGGCCGCGACTGCTCATCAGCCATAATGTCCGACGCACACTCGATAAACCCGCAAATCGCTTCAACGTTTATACTCCCGCGAACTTCTCTCTCTCTCTCTCTGCTCTCTCTCTGCTCTCTCTCTCTCTCTCTCTCTCTCTTTCTCTCTTGTGGAATTTCGCTTTTCGACTTCGTGGTGGCTTTGCCTTTGCCTACTCCGCGTGTTGCGCGCTCACTGCCTTCGCCTGCACTGTGGCCCTGTTTAGGGATGTTGTTTTTTTGACTTGTGGCCGGGCACCACCTCGTCGTTTATCTTTTTGCTTTGTTTTACCGAGGTGTTTTGAAAAGTCAAGGAGCTGCGAAGGGGGCAGGACTATATGGAGCGTCAGGGCAATTCTCAGGCTCGTTGAGTTTGAGATTTTTTTCTTTTGCCTCCTAGCTCCCAGGGCGAAATGAGTTCGGGGTTAATCGCGTTGAAAGGGAGAGAGCGAGTCTGCCACGCTGCAACTGCTTCTATAAGAAGAGAGGCAAAGGGAGTGGGAGAGAGTTTGCGTAAAGAGGGATGAAATTAAGACAAATCGGAAAATCGTCTGCTGAGTAAGTGAAGTGAATCAATTGGGTTCAAGATTTTCGGATTTACAGAATTGAGGAAAACCGTGTCATCGGAATTTTTTTCTTCAACTTTTTGGAGCGATCGCAATATTGAAAGAAATTTTTTTTTTTTTTTTTTTTTCAATCGTTTGCCGAATCGGTAGATTGAGATCGTCATGATGAAGCATGAAATTTCGTTTTCCTTTAATGAAAAAATAAAAATTATACTGTATGCAATTGTGACACAATTTGAACGAAATTTTGTTTGAGTTTTTCTAAATCTTTTATTTATTATTTAATTTCCTTTAAATTGATTTAACTCTACACAAACAATCACGGAAGATGTGCTTTCTTTACCTTTCAAGAACCCTTACAATATCTCTTGTGATAGGATATTATAACCTGCTGATTTTGAAATAGATTTAATTAATGGGAGGCCTGTTACCAGAGCAAAGAGGTATATACACAGATTGCAGGGTCGAGGGGATGAACATGATCTACACGTTCATAGGTACGTTAAGGTATCTTGTTCCATTAGTTGATTAGTGGATATAATCTAGTCTTCAAATTAATAGGATTATAATTATTTCACCATATAAAACATGATAAAATTATAGAAGAGATTATAAAACAAGTATAATTGATATGCATTTATATTTAACTACCTTATAATTTAAAATATAGGTTTAGTTTCAAATATCTTTTAAATAAGAATTTGACGTTTGATAAAATTTGAACCAGCAAACTAACTCTGATTAAGTAAAGTGAAAAGATAAGTAGCAATATTCATTCTTGTAATGTAAGGTGTATAATTCGAGAAGACGATAAAATAATTTTATGTATCAAGTTTGATCTTTCTCTACAACCTTTATATTTCAGTTGGATAACGCGAATGTCGTAATGATGAACACATAATCAAGTACGTCATTTACAACTAGTTATGGTCCGCTAGACATTATTCTCAATGCACATGCACCTCTGCTAAGTCAAGTGAAGCGTCTTTCGGGAATGCTATAACTATTTTACGGTTCATTAATTTATCCGTGACCTTATTACCGTAAATTGGGTCATTGCAACTAGGGAAGAGTTTATCCAAGCCGATCGACACGGTCCTTTAATCTCTTGATTAATCTTAATATCATAAGTGCACCTCACGTTTAAGAAGTTCGTATACATAGAGTCATATCAGTAATGGATAGTTCCCTGGAATATTAAATATCAAAGTTGGAAAGAGCATTTTAATATACTACTTAAATTAAAAAATTTTATTTTCATGACTTACAATTGGAATTCCTTCCTTTTCAAATCAAATATTAAAACCATCCTACCGCGATATTAATTTATACCGAATGATACGAGAACCACTCCAAAGCTCTTCTCTTCACCGCACTAACCTACATAAAAATACCCAAACAACTGTCCTACTGCCTCGCTTCAATGAAAAGCGCGCATTTAATCAAATGAAAAATCCGCGCAACGATTCCATCTTCCACGCTACTCTCTCTCTCTCTCTCTCTCTCTTTCCCTCTGCACTCACGCCAAACTAAGTTTCACTGCAGCGCGAGTGCGCAGGCATCTCTCCCCGTTCGCCTCTGCCGCAGGGCCGTATCAGTTGCATAACAAATACGCAGCGAGCGAGTGAGAGAGAGAGAGCTTTAATAAAGCCGAATGAAGCCTTCGGCAGCACCGGCAATGAAATCCGCCGCTACACGGCCGACCTAATTCGGTTTCGCCTGCATGCATCTATACGTATCTACCTACGTACGTACGTACACGTAAACCTATACGCGGTCCCATCGACTGTCTCGAGGAATTAGGCATAGCACGCCGCCCGTCCGAGAAAATTGATTATTATTTGGCCCCCGGTCTCTCCATCTCTCTCCCTCTCTCTCTCTCTATATATGTAGGATTGTTCCCAAAAGACAATTGGAATTCCGCGGTGCGGATGGGAATGCACGCGAGCTGGATGTGTGATTGCTCGCGGAAGATTCATGGGACGGGTTAGAGGGTGACGATTTCGTCGAGCGTTACTTCACGGCACGTTTGAGTATGTGTGTGTGAGGGAAGTGCAGTGAGGCATGGATATGGGTGAGGGTTGATTATGATAAGGAAATTGTACAAAAAACATATGTATATTCGTAAATTCGTTGGATAGAAAAATTAAAATTGTTGCAGTCTAACCAGTTTTATGCAGTAACTTAAAGATCTACAATCAATAGCTTTGCACCTTTTACTTTTCCAAGAATTTCTCACTCCCCTCTTCCCTTTTATCACCATAACGTTATTATCTCAGGCTGAATGCCTTTTTAGAATAAACGTAATGTACTTCATGTCCCTCGTAATAACATTAGAGTGTTACTAAATCAATATTCTCGCGTATAGCCCTTGACGACGTTACCAACCTGTAAGAAGAGTAGCCTCCCCGCCTAAAGGGATCGACGGCAACATATAGGAGCACAACGTCGGCAAACTCAGTCGACCTCTACTACCACTACTACTACCACCACTACATGTACGGGTCAACGTACAGATAGAGACTACTCCCTCTGTCCAACTTACACACCGTCAGCGGGAACTCCGGGAGATCTTGAAGAATGATTCCCACTCTGCGGAAATTGCGCGTAGTCCTTCTTACTTTGCACACTTTCGACGAAAGCACATATATATGCGAGCTCGAATCGCCAGCGCGTGTCTCTTATAAAAGATGGAGTCACTTTTCATAATCTGCCGGGGCTTATTTTTTCACTCAGCTGGAGCTAATTCTCGAGGTGGAACTCTCGCTTGTGTAAATATAAAACAATAAAGACATTGTCCGAGAGGAGGCAATTAATGTCGTTCTCTGCGTTAATGCCCGCAAAGGAAATCAAATAAGTTTAATGAAGTTTCCAGAACTTCATCCCCACGCGCGGCCCTCTCTCCAAGTTTTCCCCTCTTATTTCCATTCAGAACTTACTGGGCGCAGGTGTGAATTGCTTCTAATGCTTATTCTCAAAGAGAGGGAGAGAGAGAGAGAGAGCTTCTTCGAACTGATATACCCACTTTCAGTTTTTCGCATAGAGAGAGATTAATTCCCCGTGGTTATACGGCATTTCGCTCGCTGCAGTCTCACAGCCTTCCTTTATTCGCAATATATTTGAACCCGGCGCGCGCAGAGCCGCGTTATATACATGCAAAAATCGCTACTACTATTTTTACGACGTCATCAAAAATGCATCACGCCATCGCACGCGCGCATTTCGAATTCCCGTCACAGCAGCGCGATATTTCAAAGCATGCGTGTGTGTGTGTGTAACGCGCGAACGAAATTGACTTCCACTCTCCTGCGGCGCGCGCGCAGGGATAATTCTCTACGCTGCGAATACGTTATTAGATCCTCCGTGGTATTATTAATTTACAGCCGCCTCGTTGCCGCGCGCAACCTCTTTTACAAACGCCAATGCGCTGCGGGTCTAGGTTAACGCTGGTATTTCCAGAACCTCGCACGTTATATATATAAGTATATATACGCATCGGTAGAGCGTTAATTACAACTGCCGGTGATTATTAAAGGTTCCGGGAACGGAAGATGGGGAACTCGAATTTCAGGCTTTAATTCTCTCTCTCTCTCTCATGTCCCTTGTCGGCCAGAGTTTCCGCTCGCTTGCGCGATCTTTCCTTGAGAGTCGAGAGGCTGCAGCGCGAAACATAATTTGCGAAAAGCTCGCACGTATAGCGCCGGCGAACATTAATTAAGTACTAGCCCATACCTGGTCCCGTACTCTACAGCGTCGTCGCCGTAGTCGTGTCTACCTTGAAACGTGAAGCTCGGGTGAGCAGGTTAATGTGAAATTGTGTATATCGGGAAGGGGAGAAAGAAGGTTTCGTGCATTATCTTGGATATGCCGGATAATTTCTGGCATGCTGGTCGTGTATATTCATTCGTTATAAATTTTGCACGGATGAATAAACATTTTTTATGTATATAAAATTACAATTTATTATATTTTCGTATAATTATTATATAACGTACGCGACGTGTTGTATATTTCGATGCTTTGCAAAAGTCTGTTATGATTTTGCGGATGGAAGGGGCGATGGAAATTCGAGCTGCTTGAGGTGTATTGAATATTGATACGCTGTTAGGAGCGCGTTATATGCTATGATGCAGCGCGCAGCACATCATTATCAACAAAATATCCTCCAGCTCGTTGCCATTAAATTTTCAATGGATTTCATATCAAATAACAATAACAGCGGGGTACGAAAACGTTATTATAATACACACAAACAAGTTCGCCCGCGTGCTATAATATTCGTTATTATTTTCCCGCCTCAAACTTATCGGGGAGGCACAATTCCCAAATTTCATTCCCATCCACCTGGCAAACAATTAATACTAAGTGGCTTGTTTAATTATATAATATTTCGCGCAACAATGCTATCCAAAACGGAGCTTTCCCTTTCTCTCCGTTCCCCCAAAGCGCGCGCGGGCAAAACGAACGACCAATTAAGCAACAATGCAGGAATGATATATAAAGTCGAGAGCCGCCACTGCTACTCGGCAAACTCGTCCGAATTTGTTTTAAAAGAGGGTCGTCAAATTGATATAAAGCCGCGGCGACCGCGCGGATATTCATTGTTGGACCAGAAGGGGGGACGCTACGAGAAAGGGAAAGCTTATATAGGCAGAGAGAGAGAGGACCGGCCCCTTGAATGTAAACTCGGCGAAAACGAGGCAGTTATCCCTTCGCGAGGCCGACGCCGTGAGGCCATTATTCGCGGGCCACCGCCACGCGCTCGCTTATATATATAGAACGAAAGTACATTAAGAACCCGACGCCTTCTCTCTTACTTAAGGGCAAACTTCTCTCTCTCTCTCTCTCTCTCTCTCCGACATGCGCGTGTAAGCGCTTAAAATCTATTTAATGATTTCGCGCGTACGCGGGTGCGAAGCCTTGGGGGAAAATGCATAGGGCTTCACGATATAGCAAGATTAATCTTGATATTGTATTGTCTTGCCTTAATATTCAAGACAATAATCGATACA
>UXGD01006365.1:0-12627 GCA_900474315.1 Torymus auratus
TTATTTATACTCGACTGTTTCAGTTTCTGCCACTTCCAATACATTTGTTACAACTTTAGCCATAACTTAAAAAATTTAGCTAAAAATAGTTTGTCATTTTTTAAATATCGTCAAAACCCGTATTACCCCACTGTCCTTACCACTCCACCTTCCCCTACACACACACGAAAATTTTTTGTTCAAAAACAACGGATTTTTGTGCCAAAAGTTTTAAAACATGTTTTTAAACATTTTTGTTTCAAAATTTTTTTTCACCATTACAAAGATCCTTCTTTGAGAAAACAAAACGTCTTTGTCTGACATTTTTTTAAGGTTGAAATTTTTAAAGAAAATAGCAAAGAAAGCCCGTTTCTTTAAACTTTAGCCATTTAGTTCTAAAAAGTTCAACACAACGTTACAAAAAATAAATTGAAACTAGAAAAAAAAGCTTTTATTTCCAGTAAAAAATGTCGATTCCTTAAAAAAATCATAGGAATCAGCAGCCGCGACTATAAGTGTATTTTTATGCCTTTTCAACGCTCAACTTTAAACTCTTATAACTTTTAAAGGAATTAACATTCTTCAATTTTAAAAACTGCAAATAAAAGTTCTTTCCTTCTAGTTCCAATTGTTTTTAAAACTTTGTGTAAGACGTTTCTAGGCTAACTCGTTGAACTTTAAAGAGGAAGGCTTGTTTGACATTTTCTTCAATAATTTCAACCTTTAGAAATAATGTGTCACAAAGATGTTTTTAATTGTACGCGTTTTTTTTCGTGAACTTTGTGAGATGAGAAAGAAGAAAAACTGCGCCCAGATGTGCCTTCAAATAATAATTTGGCTGGTTTTAAGGCCTCCATAAGTAAAACTTTTTTGTGAATTTCCTTATGTGCGCACAGATGTGTAAGCACGTAAAAGTACCATACGTATACAAGCGCGCACACATCAGCTCTCCGCCAAAATGAGAATTAACTAACCGTTTTAAGGATGCATAAGTGATAACTGAAATTTGAGTCCGTGCCGAAGCTTTCGCGGCAAATTCCCGGTGCGTGAAATCGGAGCGTTTGATGGGCGGAGGAAAAATATCGTGCGAGGCACCGCACAATGTGTCTATACATATATAGAGCAGCAGTAAGGGTGAGACAGATCGAGTAGGCGACCATCCAGAAAATGGAGTGTCGCTACTGGACAGGCTGTGAAGTGCGACGGCCGATTTATGACGAGTAATTAAAAACCTGCAACGAGAGAGAGTGGGAGACGTCGACCACTGCCAATAATTTCATGTTGCGTTTGTCAAAAAAGTAATGTTATGGACAGTTGATACGTTTCATACAGTTGATACAGTTCATTGTTTCTCTTATTTCGCAATATGATGATCTTCTTTGTAAACTTGACTTTTTTCAGACAAACTCTTCTCATAACATTTGAATTAAATAACTTGAATTGTTTCCATTCGGTACATCGTATACTCGAGTGAGACGAGTAAGCTTTTTCTTTAAAGTTGATCTTATATTATCCAACAATCTGATGTTCGTTTTGAATGTGGTTATTAAACTCTTATAGTGATGAAACATGACTGCATTATTGTGTAATTAAATCCTTTTTTAATGAATGTAAGTTGATACTAGTGGACGGAATAAAAAGCAGCAGGAATTAACGTGTCATCGTCTTCAGGTGTGCCGAATATGATACAGTTGACAAAACATTTAAATAATTACTTTTTATCGTTCAGATATGTTTGTCGTACTCTGAACTCGAGAGCTCGCGCGTTTGCGCCTTCAATCGGATAACAAAGAAAAGCCTCCTGCCAACTCGAAACTCGATTCCGAAATTTATGGTTTCATTCCTTGCGCCGCGGCGTGAGAAAGAAAATTCCCGATTGACAAATCCGGCGAACTCATATGCAATAAATCCTGCGGGTGCGGTCACCGGCGCCTCTTTCCACGTCCCGTCCCTCCCTAGTTCTTCGTCTTTATTCTTCTAACGTTCTTTTTTTCCTCTTCGCTGTATTTATGGTTCAGGCCATGCGATGCTATATGATCGAAGACCGGCACGATGTCGTAGAACTCGCGAGTTGCAACGTGCCCTTAGTTACTTGTTACGATGCTCATTTGCTCATTTTGTACTTGTATTTTATAAGTTTTTATAAGTTTTGCGAAATTTTACAGAAGATATTATTTTTAATTTCGCTAAAAATCAATATTAAAAGTTTTTATTTTTATAAAAAGTAATGATTAAATTTGTATTACATTAGTTTATTAACATAAAAGACACATCATAAAATATCATATGTTAAAAACATTCCATTAAATAAAAATAAGAAAGTGCACAAAGTTGAAGAAAAAGTCAAGTCCAAGATTACGGGAAAGCAATCAGTTTGTTTATGGAAAATTTTAAGTTAACTTGATTATGAAAAGAATTTCATATATTTTTTGAAGAACTGTTTCTTTCAAGAGGAAGTTTTGTAATACTAAAAATTAAGTTTTGTTAAAAACATGTTAAAAATGTATTTTAAAGTCTCTGTAATTCAAATACATGGTTTTTGAAAAATGTAGGTATGGATATGCGCGTGTGTTGGTGGAGACCTCAGCATCTACTGGACTGATTTTAATACGAGCAGACTTATTTTTTTTGTTATTTTTACCTGAATTTGAGTGAAAAATCTATTTTTTTTTCTCCAAGAAAAAGCTTTGTATTTATTTTGTAGATGCAGTAGTGTTTGAAGGTGATTGTTTGATTTTCGGAAACTTTTTACACTTTCTTAGTTATAGCGTTAATAAAAAATTAATAAAATGCATCAGGAAGAGTATGAAATTACTTTTTGTTTTTTAAGAAAATGTAATGTTTTATATTTTAAACAATTTTATAATATCTTTTATAATATTAAAACCTTTCAAAAGTTTTTAATTTCAAAAACTTAGAATAAAATGTTGAATTTTTTTACCAAATTCTTGAAAGCAATTAATTGTTTCATTTTTATTTATAAGTTTTATACTAAAAAATTAATAGGATTTTAAGCATTGCTATTCGTTGGACCACTACTAAACATGGTGATTTCCTCTACCTAACATTGTAAATAATAAAATGTGAAAATGAGAAAATTGAATAACTATTAAATTGCAAATAGTTGAATAAGTAAATAGTATAGGAGTAGGTAGAAAAAGATATTTATCAACAGATATATATGCTCAAACAATTTCTTTATTTTGTTCTTGCACTGACAGCGTCAAATCGCTGATACAACAAGTCACGCTGCAATGCACGCTCAGTCGTAAACGTCACCGAGGATCGAGAAACGATGGGATCCTCGGGGGACGCTTTTTGTAATAAAAAAGGCATAAAGACATAAAAGATAGCTGAGCATAACTTATACGTAAAGAATTAAATTAAATTAAAAAATCCAGCACAATTCCGCGAGCCTATCTACTTAGTACTCGGGAATGTACTCTTCCTCGTGGAAGATGACGACGTCCTTGACGTAGATGTTGTGGGCGTAGAAGGCGCTGTGGGCGAGCTGCCTGTCGAAAGGATAGCCGAGGGGCTTGCCGTCGAGGGACAAGGCACCACCGACGATGTCACCGATGTACTTGTTCTGGTAGTAGTTGTGGAGGTACTCTTCGTGGCCCTTGTAGGTGCCAGTCGGGTAGGCACCATAGTAGCTACCACCCTGAGCTGGGTAGTGGCCGCTACCGTAGTAGCCGGTGACGGCTTCCTTGCCTTGGTAAGAGCCCTGTTTGTACATGGTCTGCTGGTAGGTAGCGCCGGTCTCTGGGTGCTCTCCGACCTGCTGGTAAGCGTATGGAAGCTTGCCCTTGTAGGCTTCTTGGCTGTAGCCAGTAGCGCCAGTGGTCAGTTTGCCTTCACCGTGGTATTGGCTGCCTTGCTGGAAGCCTGGGTATTTACCGCCTTGCTGGTAGGTACCTTCCTGGTAGACTCCTTGTTGTAAGTACTGACCACCGTGTTGGTAGCCGTATTGACCTCCTTTGACGTTGTAGTAGGTCTGTTGCCAGTGTGGGTAGAAGTAGCTGCCCGGGTACTTCTTGTACAGGTAACCCCAGTGCCAGTTTCCTGCAAAAGACATTATTTCCTGATTGTTAGGAGACTCATTCTCCATTGAAATATGAACCATTTATTAATATTTATGGTACTGACCTTCAGTGATTACTTGGCCGTCGAAGTCGGGGATGACTTCAATGGTTTGGTATCCACCGGTCAATTTATCGATGGGGTTCTTAGTGTACTGTTCGTACTCTTCGTCACCAATGATCTGGTAGTGTTGGGGCTGGTAGGTCATGTACTCTTCTGGGACGACTGGGCCATAGTGTTCAGGCTGGTGCTGAGCTCCGGCAGTGATGATGAAGAAGAATTGGAGTGGGTATCCGCCCTGGGTTCCCTTGGGCAGGCTCAACCTAGCTGGGAAGCCGTACAGTTGTTCGGGCTAAAACAGATTAACGTTATTAAAAAAGTAGTCATAGAAATCGTTACTTATATCGAAATATTGTTTAAAGTATTGAAATATTTACGTAGTTGATGTAGTATGGGTTCTGGGAACGGAATGCACCCTGAACACGGTCCATGAGTTGTTGGACTGATGGCCAGTCATAGCTTTGTCCGGTGGCTTGGTGGGAGTTCCTGACGATGACGTTCTGGCCCTCGCTCACTGGAGTAAGGACATTTTCAAATCATTAGCAAATGATTTAATTCCACCGATTCACAATAAATTTTTTATTGTCTTCTTTTTTTAATAAAATACCAATACTTACAGTCATAGATGAATTGGTCAAGTTCGTAGAAGTAGTGACGGTGAGTGTTAATGTCAATCGGCTGTCCGTCGTAGTTATATTTGGGTCCTACGTAGACGCGAACAACGGCGCCGGGAAGAACCTTCTGGGATTGAACGTAGATGGAGTATTCGTATTGTTTGTGGTCGAGCCTCTTAAGTTGAGCCTTGACCTTAGGGAAGGGCTGCTGTTCCTGGTGTTGTCCAACGGGTTGGATGACAGCGTTGTTAAGGTCAACTTCGTAGTCGCTGAAGTAGGTGATGAGATCGCTAACTTCGACTTTCTCAATGGTGACACCAGGGACAACGAGGTCGTTGTATTGGTAGGCGGGCAGAGATTCCTGGTAGTAGTGGAACAGTTCGATGATTTTGTTGTACAGTTGGTAGAAGATAGGGTCACGGACAGCGGTCTGGCCCAGCTCAAGGGCAGAGGGAGCGTATTCCCAGATGTCATTGAATTCGGCTGCGTTGCCGAGCAGTTGCCTGGCGACGTACTGGAAGCTACCGTAGTATCTTGGGTTGATGCTGCGGCCTGTTCCTTCAATGAGCTCACCAAGGATGTTGAGACCTTGGGGTTGGTAGAGGGACAGGAAAGCACCTTGTGGGGTGATTACGTGTCCAAGATCAATGGCTTCGATGATTCTCTTCTCCAAGTTACGGACAAGCTTGAGAAGCTCGTAGTTGTGGTGTCTGGGAGTGATGTAACTGTGCTCGTCACGGCCAGGGAAGTTGACGCCGTTGAGGTAACGCAGGTTGGGCTTGAAGGGGGTCTCGATGTGCTCGTAATAGTAGTCGAGATCCTTAATGGGTCCAAGTCCTTGTCCAAGACGTTCAAGGTTGTAACGGGCAAGCAGTTGCTGGTGAATGTAGTAATAGTGGGCACCGTGACCAACCTTGTTGTAGGCACCTTCTTCGGATCCCTGTTGATAGCCTCCCAATTTCTGATCGTACTGACCCTGTATAATTTAAACCAATGGCAAGAGTTACAAAAATATTTCAATAACGAATTTTCACTAAGAAAAATGTGAAAGCAACTTACGTATGGGAGCATGTAGCTAGCCAACTGAACGTAGGAGTAGTAAGCATTCAGACCGATATCTTCGGTGAAGTAGGCAATCTGGTTCTCACCATAGGGGAGGTAAGAGGTGTAGTTGACGTAGATGTTGTAGTAACCGTTTTTCTCACCCTGGCCCTGGTAGTATTGAAGACCATATTTGTTGACGAAATCTTGAACCTTCTGAATGATTCTGGTGTCGAAGAAGTACTGGGGGAAGATTTCGTACGCCGGTGGAAGGATGACACCGTACATGTCATGACGTTGAAGTACAGCATTGGAGAAAGCCTACGAAAAACAATGTCAATTTGCTAATTACGGACATTAAAATTACACTAAAGGTAATCGGTGACTTGTACTCACAGCTACAAACTGGTCTTGGTTAACGTAGACGCGAGCCGCAGCAGCAGTGTACAAGAAGGTCTGGTAATCCTTGGCGCCCAGGAAGATCTGGGTGAGAAGGGCGACCTCCTTGCGGAGCTGGCTGATGGTAAAGGCAAAGGGAGTACCCTTGGGCTGCACATGACTGCTCTTGACCAGACCGAAGTAGTACTTAACTACTGAAGGGTTTTCATAGTTTTGGAGGTTAGACAAGATATCGTAAGAGTAGCCAATTTCACGGAGGTGCTCGTTCGGTAATTCGCCAGCGATGTTCTCTAGCAGGTAGATGACATCCTGCTGCTTTTTCAGGAGTTCCTGATCGGCTAAAATTTTCAGAAAACTCGTTTTAAACTACTCATATTTAGGAAAGAATAAAGTAAAATGTGGTATGAATGATCAATCACAATTTTTAGCTTTTAAAGTAATTAAATGAGAATTCTTGTAACAGAATATGAATCTAGTAAATAAATATTATAATGTTAACCGTAACTAACAAATTTATTTAAAACATTTATGGCAATATTATTATCTTATAATATATGTTCAATTATTAAAAAATTCAGGACATTGTTAGAACATTTTTTAAATATTAAATTTTTAAAAGAATTCACAGCATTAGAAAAAATTATGAAAAGGTTCTGCTTAGAGGTAAGACAAAGGTCTCCTCATTTTTAGCAAATATGTATTAGACGTGTATATCAAGACGGAGCTTGCCACTTACCAGCGAAAGCCTTGGGCCTGGTGGGGATTGCTGCCGCGAGGGCGAACAGAGCGAGGAACACGATGCTGTAGTGCATTGTGATGCTGTGCATGCTGTTTGAGGTGGCCCCGGGCTTTTTATACCGAATTCGCTGCCGTTATCGAAGCCGCTGCGCGACCTTTCGACCCGATAATGCTGTGCGCCGGGCACCGCACACACAGATCCCTCTCTACCTCCATGTTTCGGCATGGAAGATTACCGGGCGATAATGCCTCGCACCTATTGCAGTTTCTCGAAGCTTGCAAAGTAACTATCGGCGTGACGACTTTAGTCAGCCACCATAAATTAATTAAACACATTCTGATAGAATTGCTACGATTTGATGCATTTGAGAAACATAGCTGTGCTTTTGGCCGTAAATACATACACCAATATGGATTGTACGTACATACAAAGCTACATGACGATAAATATTATTTTTTGTGTATTACACAATAGAAGAAATTCCATGAAATATTACATTATATTTAAATTTTACCATTACCTTAAATGTATATAGGGAGGAAAAAACTTGGGGCTGGCCAATTTTTTTCCCGTGGTGCGTATACTGTTTTTCGACCTACCTGGGCCGAAAATACCACATTCGCGTTTTTGAGCAGCTAGCGAAAGTGGTAGGTTTACTACTTTCCTACTTTTCTACTTTCGGGCAAGGTATGGCGAATAATTATAATAAAATTATATGAAAATCATATATTATTGTCGCATTCTTAGTGTTCAGATGAAATATTAATCTAAAATAACTAGACTGATTTTAAATGTATATGATTAATAAAGGTTATAAGTTTTGTCAATACTAATACGTTCGGTTGTATAACATTTGACAAAAAAATGTAATGAAAAGAGAGATGTGAATTATTATTATTACTTGGAAATGAAGCCTCTCATAACTAAAGTCCACTTTTCAAAAAAATTGAGGTAGCCCCAGATTCGTATTTTTTGGACTATTTTTTATCATTTTTAAAAATAAAATCATCAAATTTTGTATATTTTAATTTTGGCTCTTGCGTGTTAAAAACAGCTGCAAATAAAAAATCTCCAAGTCCATTGTATGCGCATACCAAAAATCGTCAAGTCTAATATGTTATTAAATTTTAAATAGTAATAGAATTTTTTCTTAAAAAAATAAACTTTGATTTCCTATTAAATGTGCAAAAATGATCTTTTTTGTGCTACAATTTGCGATAACATGGGCTTAGCCATTTTTGTTATGAGAGACTACACTTTGACATTAATCGCGTTCTCTTTTTCATAAACGGAAACATACAATTTATAGAAAATTCGATGTGTGGTATAGGCAATGTATTTGTGAAATTTCATCAAGAAACATCATCTATTATACAGAATACGTATTAGTTGCGCTCCAGGTAAGTAGGTTATTTTGTATTATTAATATCTTAACATAGTACTTTTGTGTCGATATAATTGGTATAATTTTTGTAAATACTAATGAAGTTGTAAATTATTGAAAAAACATGTAGAATCTATAAACATATTTTATAAAAACATGAACATATTTTGAAAAAACATGTAGAATCTATAAACATATTTTATATTTGAACTATATTATACATATATAGGAGCGATGCCAATATATTGGCAGCGGTTTTTTCTTTAGAAATACAAAGTTGGAAAAAGAACACTTTACTATAAAATCAATTTTAACATGAGCAAAACAAAATCTTAATCGATACCTAATAATTAGGTATATCACAATTATTGTGATGAATACACGAAAAACATTTTCTATGTATGTATAATTGTTTGTCTTTTTAAGCCAACTATCATTAGATTTCGAAAGTTTTTTATAACTCGTGGTAAAATGTCTTTCTAAACTCTCAATTGAAATACCAGAAATAGCCAACTCTAAAACCGAGTGCGCACCTCAAAACTTAGTTACAATAGCAACGCGACTGCTTTCCTGTCCAAGGTTTAAATCGAAGCCAAAACCATCGTCAGCCCCTTTGACTTGCTTGAGGATGGCTACACCCTTGCCAACTTACCACAGTCACAAACGCGCACACCCTCATCTATTTTTGCCACTTCTTGGTACTGCGTGCTCCCTTATTACAGTTGTTTACCGCTGCCTTGACACTCGTCGTGCTCTCGAATATCACTCTTCCCCTTTCCGCAGTCTCCTGCGGTCGAGTCATCCTCTCTTTCTTCCTCCACATATGCATACCCCAGGTTTCGATCGCCAAGTTCATAGAGGCTTTCTGTGTCACTACCACTGAACCAACGACGCCGTATGTTGGCACATATATAGTTACAGCAGGACTTAGAAAGCTCGCGAAGTCGTTTCTGGTGCCCTCTACTCTATATATCTGTGGTCAATTCACAAGTGAATGCCAGATAATTCATACCCCCCGCGGAAGTGCCGGCCGCCGGTGCGAGGCGAAGAAGCGAACATCCGCTTTCAGCGCTTCACGCCAAGAAAGAGACAGACGGACGGACAGAGCGGTACCGGCGCTATCGCCGCTTGCCTGCACTCCTGCCATCCTGATCGTCACCGATCGAATCGATAAAACGGCCGATAGTCCTCGATAGTTTCTCCTCTGTTCTTTCTTACGCTGTCTCCACCCATACTTCTCTCCCTTGCTTCCTTTCTTCTCAGCTTCTCGCTACCTTCCCCCCCTATATGTATGCTTTTATCTCCTTATTCAAAAGAGGCTGCTCTTTGTTCCTTTTTGCATGCCGTTTCCCTTGTCGTACGGCTCCGATCGATGGGTCGTAAATATATATTTATGTCGAGCGTTGTAACTTTGTAACACGATATATGCTTGCTGGCAGAAAAACTATCGGCTGTCAAACTATACATATGCGCAAGTGCATGCACTGGCTTGTGCACAACGAAAAGAGCGTACACGAATGCGAAAGAGCCGGCGATTGTGCGTGGATATTCGCATAGGCGTACGCTTTGACTACGGCAGGAGGGGGAGGGGAGTTCCGAGAACCGTTATATTACATGCGCAGTGTAAACAACTCCGTTACATCGACGTAGCAGGAGACTAAGAGAGTCGAGGAGGTCGCAGCGCGGGAAACTTTGCGAGACCAGAGTCGCATATTGCTAACGGAGGAGGTGGAACTTTCTCCTCGGTCGCCTGCCTGCGACCAGCACTCTCTTTCTCTCACTGTCTCTCTCTCTCTCTCACTCTATACCCCCTCTCCCTCCCTTTCTTTCTCTCTTCCTCTTCCTTTCTCCCTTTCTTCCACACATTCTACCGCTATCGTGATTACCTTTGCTTTTGCCCTTCTCCACTTTGTCATGTCACCTGTCGGACCAATTACCGACGATTAACGGTATTTGTGAATATAAGGATTACTACAGTTTTAAAGGTAAATTCACTACACAAAACCATACTTAATAGATATGAAATAATTCTTGATTTAATTTTTATGAGATCTTGTAGCTATATAATTTTCGGTCCTTACTTTTTATATATTTGTATTGGACATAAGATTTTCTTATGTATACTATATTAATATAAGCTACGAATAACAGAATTACAATACCACTAAAAATAACTTAGACAATTCAATCAATACACTTGAATTATGATCGTAATGTTTATACAGCAATTTAAGGTTGTTTATAACAACATTAAAACTATCATGATGAAATTTAAATTAACATATTTATACAAAAACGGTATCAGTGAAAAGTTCAAAAAATAATAATGGAATAAAAACTTTTTGTAAAATTATAACCAAAAGTAAATTGATACTATAGAAATAGAGAAATTTTAGAATTATATTTGAAGTATGAAACAGGTTCAGTTACAATATATTTTGCAACCAGACAAATTCGTAAAATTTGAGTTATATCAATAATTACCGGCTCATTCTTTTCAGTTATCAAAAGTAGTATACTATCTAGTCAAGCAGAAGATGAAGTAGATGCGAGTGCGGCAATTCATATCTCTTGCCGTGTGGAAAATAGGAAAGCAGAAGACCTAGGAGCTGTAAGTTATAACCGCATCTGTCCGTCATATTTACCTGCAGAAGCCGGGGTTTTCACCTCATAGCTCAGCAGTACGTACCCTCGGACTACGCGCGCAACCTACCTATATAATACCCTCAGACATGCCAGCACTACAAGACTCCCCTAATAATAATGCTTGCGCGTAATTTTCTTAACATTCGTGAATACACTTGAAGGTACTCTGTAGTTTTTAAACATAATTTTGGGTTTGTATATAAGACATCCTAGGTCAATTATTTTATCTTATAGCTGTCGTTTTCATACGGAAAACTCTTTATGAATGATTTATTGATATCATTTGTTTGAAATAAATTAAACAAAAATATTTTCTACTACAGCGTCATTTTCGGTATTGTAATATAATAGTAATGATATAGTAAACTGGTTTCACGCTCGATCTAACTTTCTTTGCATCTCGTACTATATAAGAACAACTCGAAACTCGAATAAAAAAGTATGCCCTAAATTGAGCTTCCCACGCATCGCGTGAAAAAATAGTTTTCAATACACGAGTGAGAAAGTGGTTTTATCCTCGTGTGGCAAACGTCCACACGAGGATGAAATCATTTTTTCGCACTTGTATCGAAAATAACTATTCATCGCACTAGTATCGAAAAATACTATAAGGCGATGTATAAGAGTAAAATAAATTTTATTGCATCATAGAATTTTAAAAATGGTTATTTTATGCCATACAAATATTATAAGTAATAATAAAAGCTCATAAATTTAGTTCGTAAGATTTCTTAATATTTGAAACTAATAACTCACATTCCTATTTATCCCAATTGCTATCGGCACGTGTTACAGTAAAAATTAAGTTGATCTTATTTAAAAACATTAAAATTTATTGCAAAGCATTACAATAGAACACTTATCTGTTTATCCATTGAATTATTGAATTTGAGAAATATTTAAAAAGCTTATGAATAAAAAATTTTAATGATAAACTTTACGAATTTAAGGGCAACCGTTTCGAAAAATAACGTATTTTTTTCTTTCACTCATGTCTACTTTTTCGGAGCTTCCAAGGGTTGTATCAAGCACTGACGGTACTACATGCATGTGGACCTTTGCGGCAAGCTTTTTGATGACTGCTGAACTCCTGTTCCTCATGCGTGGACGGGTTCCTTTGTCAATTTATGAGCTCATCATCTCGCATGCATAAATTATCATGTGTGTCCACACACGTGATCTTATCGAAATTTATTATCGATTTCCGGCTGTAGATGTTAAAAATTATGAGTTTAAATAAAAAATTAAAATTGGATTTTATACGTATTATAAAAAACTGTTTTCTCTTTACGATAAATTAACTTAGTACCACAAACAATTAGTATATAAATAGTGAAACATAAATAAAAAATTAACATTTATGTGAAAATAATATTAATTATATTGAAAAAAAAAACATTTTTATAAAACAATATTGAATGAATTCTACAGAGAATTAAAAAAAATCCTTTGACATGTTGTGTTTATAAAATGAAAAAATGACAGACATTCGTTTTTTAAAACAAACAAATTAATAACTAGATGTTTTTAAAATAATCTTACTAGGAGAGGGTCAGGGGTCCGGATCATGTATTCGGCTAAAACTTTGGGATAGTTTTTTGGATCTAGAAATATGAAGAAAGCTGCAATATTAGACCCTAACGCTCAAAAAAACTAAAGTTCTGTGCACTTTTAGCTTTATT
>UXGD01006366.1:0-12624 GCA_900474315.1 Torymus auratus
CTTAATTAACTGTAAACAATTGAATATTTCAAGTGACGTTGTAACTACGACAAAATTATCTTCTTGTCCCAGTAATATCTCATATCTCCTTTTTGCCTATATACAAACGCCTCAATAGCATTACAACGACTACCGCACTAATTCACAATAAATTTATAACCCTATACAAAAGGTGACCAATTCACGCACCCACCCGCCCCCACAATTTAATCACCCAAATTATAAATTAAATCACTCCACCGAAACTCTCGCAGTCCGCATCATAACCCAAACCAGACACTCCCGCTACCACCCAACCTCGAAAAACGTAATTGCTTTTACTTAATCGCGGGTAGAGCCTCCTCCTCCTCCTTTCGGCCCATTACTTACACGCCGCCGCCGCGAGTGTATGTCACCTTTCGTATATACGCGCGGGCAAAAAATTATCTGCGAAAGTTGCCGCCACCGCCGCCGGTGCACATCGCGTGCACTCGCTCCCGCTCATTTTCTCCTCGAGCGCGTGCGCGCTGTGTGCCCCTTTCTAATAACGGAAATTCGAGGCGACGACGAGAGGTCGGACGACGATAGTATAAGCGCGCCGGCCGGAAATCCTCATTCGAGTGGTGGTCGAATTTGTTTCTTTTTTTTTATTGGTGGTGGTAGGGTGAGGTGGTGATGTGAGTGGATGCGTGATTTGGAATGTGCGGGTTTCATTTTGAGGAATTGATCAGTCTCGTATGAATTATATAAATGAGTTGTGCAATTCGATTAAGAAAAAAAGGGATTGTTGGTGAATTATTTGTTTTATCGATCAGTTGCTCATGTTAAAAAAGAATTTAATCGATATGGAAATGTTTGACTCTCTTAAATAACTTTCAAATCATCGTGAAATTGTTATGATTGACAAAATTGATCTAAATTTTAATTTCATCTTTGTTTCTTTACATTATTTAATCAATACAATGCACAATATAAATGAAAAATGTTCTTTACTCGCAGAAAAAAAAAATTCGAATGACACTTGTTATAAGAATGACTTTAATAAGCTTCGCAGAACTACACCTCGAAACGGGAATCGGAATTACAGTGTATTACGCAGTCCAGATTACACATTATACGTACTTATTAAAAAAAATCGTGTGCATCAAAAAGCTAATTAATTGAATGAAACCTTATCTCGCACATAAGTGCGATACCAATTACTTTACATTGCGACGAACAAAAAAATTCAGGTCAGAAATTCGGAAATGAACACTTGCAAACCTCTAAAATTCAACCAACTCCTATACACAAAAAACCACCCAGCTACAACCATTACAAACAAACGAGTTTCTAGAAACCAATTTCGGCATTTTTCAAAACCCATCAATTACCCTATAACACGCGAAATAAAGTCGCCGGAACAATCACAATTACACCAAAAGCACTCCACATATACAGATCCCGAAAAGCCCATACAAAATCGAACCGGAAATCATTAAACTCGCTCGAAATTCGTTAACCCACACACACTCTTCTCCTACTACACTTAATTGCACACTCCAGCTCCTGGAAAACCCAATTCGAAGCGCCTCACCGAAAAGTCCATGGAAATTGACGGTAATTGAGCGCATGGCGCAAGTGCAGCAGCAACCGCAGAGCGAGAAAGAGGAAAGCCGGCGAATGCGGTTTTCTCGATGGGCGCAGCAGCAACCTTGCCAATGCCGACCTTTCGACTTTTTCTATACGTAATTCATATATATATATATACGGAGAAATGCATCCACACACATTGCGCGCGCGGTTTTTTTGTTCGCTTTTGAGAGCGTGAGAGATGGCTTGATTTGTGAGGAGTTTCTCTTTTGGATTTTTCACAACAAGTGTGTGTAAGCAGGCAGTCGGCGATGTCAGTTTGAACGATGTGCTTGCGAGTGTGGCAGCAGCACTGTGGAGAGGAGGTGAATTTTCTTCCAGTGTTATTAAAGCCGGAGAGTTTAATGATGTCACTTTGCGATTCAATTTAGAGGTGCTGCTGCTGCTCGCGAGAGACGATGGAATTCCAGCTCGTTATTCAGACAGTTATGCACTTTTACTTTTTTTTGGGGGAGGCGTTGGTAGTTGTTTAGAACAAGGTTTCATTTTGTTGTAAATTAGTTTATGTTTTATGTATGTTATACCGGAAGAGATAAAAAAAATCGTCGCTATAGTATTTCATGAATTATCAAAGTTAATTGTCGTCTTATTGTTGTGCGAGTTAATAAATATACTCGTCAAAAATTTGCAAATAAAAGAATTGAACGCCACTTTTCAATACTGCTCAAATAATGTTTTGAACGTTTTATTTCTCACGTAAAGCAATTCATTCGGTGTTTTATGCCGGCACCAGAAATCAATTAAGTATTCAGCACCGGCTACATACCCTGACAAGATTGCACTTGAACTCCCGACCGAAAGAAATAAATTCCCAGTACAATTAAGCGATGCCAAGAAAAGCATAATCGATGTATATATATATATTCGACTGCACGCGTAAATCCCCAAACTTATTCACCGGGCAGTTGTAATCAGTTTAATTCAGTCTCACGAATAAATTCGTCCGTTCTTTTTATTGTAAGCGCTTCAACATAACGGTATATACACTTGGCAAAAATCAAAGAATAAAAAAGCGCTCGACTTCGGTAGTCAAACCGACGAATTATCACTTTGTACCCGGGCGCTTTCACACTTCCCCGCAGAGACCTTCATCATAAATCCCTCACATTCCACCACCACTACGCTTATTATACCAACCGAAATTAAAAACAAATAATTCATCTGCTCCGGTAGAGAAACCACTTTTATCAAAGTGGCGCGTACAGTGCGCGCGCGGAAAAGCCAGCCTTAATTATACTCCGCATCACACGAGAAATTCACGCACAATCGCACGAGGAAATCGTAATAAAGAAATCAGCGAAGAATCACTCGCGCGCGCGAGAAAAAGTAAAGGGGAAACTCGTCGAGAGAGACTGGAAATTGGGTAAGTGGGTAACCTTGCGAGAAGCGAGTGTGTGTGAGAATGCGACGAGAGAGAGAGAAGTGATGATGACTCCGCGCGGAGCGTTTAGCACGCCATTAGAGCATAATGGAGCGCCAAGTCGCTGATGGGCCGCGCGTTATTAGGCGCTTTTCGGGTTGTTTATGGAGTGTCGCAGTCTACGGTTGTAGGCTAAGTGAATTGTTCGCGAGAGCTGTGGTTACGTAGACGAGACTAGTGCGAAATTTCTTTAAAAACTTGTAAAAGATGCGGTTAATCGGATTTTGTTTGCCATAGTGGAGACAATTAAAAGGACGAAAGACGACGTGTGCGGTCTAACGAAATGTTACAGAAAACCAGCTCGTAACATTCGGATAATCAACGATCATAAGTCGCGCGAATGCAGTAAATAATCGTACGGAGAAACGGTACGTTCCAAAAACACGAATCAATCTCTCTCGCTCTCTCGAGTACAAATAAATCATTGCCAATTTACGTCCTGAGAGAGAAAGAGACGCGCACTGCACAGAACTCGCAAGAAATGATAAGCGCCAATATCATTTTCCCCACGCGCCTCTTGTGACATTACACACACACATACATCCTGGTACTTCGGTCGCGTCTGAATTAATGCCGCGGAGCTGCAGCGTTTTGAAAGTTTTCATACATTATTATGAAGGTCATAAACGCGGGGTTTCATTTCCAATCGTACACGCGAGTGATCGGGCAAAACCTGTTCCCCAACGAATTCCTTTTGCATAAAGTAGCTGCAGTGCTGGAATCGCGCAGTAGGGTCATTAGGACAATGAATTAAGTCATTGGCGGATAGACAAGTCGAGAAGAGAAAACATCGCGCGATGTTCCACTACGAGTTTTTTTCCTTCTTTTTTTCGCCTCAAGGTACGGGAAATCCGCGTTAGTTGCGTTGGCTACGGACCCGGAGGAAATATGGGATATTGGATTTCTCGATAGATAAGCATCTGTCGATATTTATGGCCGACTGAAGAATCATGGAAACGGTAGTAGTAGTAGCGTATAATATGTGAAATTGGTGTTTTGAAAGGTTGAAATATATCGTGACATTATTAAGGTAGGAGAAAACATCGGAAAATCGGTTTGCGCGCAGGAAGCTATTAAAGTGTCGCAGTGCGCGCAGTTTATGAAATACTAGTCTAATGACGACGATTTCGACAAACCAAAAACGCACCTGTCAATGGTTCACGTGTATATATATATTTTCTGTCGAAAGTCGCGTTAGATTCCCGGAGATTATTATTGGTAATCTAAACAGGATACCCGGACTAACGAAACCTCGCGTACACGTGGGCAAAGCTCTCGTATATTACCCCATAGTCATCATCATCCGCGTGTTTGTAATGCCGCGCGTCGATGTTTATCTCGAAAACACGAAGAATTTCACTGATTAATTATTACACCGACAAATTACCGATCCTCTCTATTTAATTACACTTTAACGGCGCAAAAAAATATCTCGTGCGCGCGCGCGCGTTTATAGCAGGTAATAATAAACTCATCTCGCGCGGCGACTTCCGCTCCTCTCCCCGAAAAAAAAGCTCGAAAAGAAAGTGGATCGCCGGCGTATACCGGAAGAAGACAATGGAAAATGCGGCGCAACGTGACCATCATCACCGGTAGCGATGCCACTGGGTATATGTATGTATACATACTGTGATAACGATGCGCCGTTACGACGGGGTTTCCGGTACACGGTGACGGCCGTTTTGCAAAGAGATTTTTGGCGCGAATGTAACAGTGTATAGGTTACGCGTACATACGTGGTTTATGGGCTGGAGAACCGACGATTTTCACCGGTCGTATACAGATTATACTTACTACCTGTGTTATATACCCGCGGATATTCTCACGGTAAATCAGTCATTGATGCTGCGAATATTACCGACTTTTCATGTAAATCTTTGGACTTTTACCTCGAGCTCGAGGTAAATATTATATTTACGTAACGCCGAAATCGGTCTATCCTGTGCACAGCAGCGGCTCCTAAACAAACGGTAAAATTAAACAACTTATTTCCGAAAAATCTCCCACAGCCGGAGCTTACCCAACCGATCTCTCGAATTATGAGCGCACCGCGCGAGAGCGCCGTTAAAAATTTAGCACGCGGACAGCAGCATTTCACTGCAGCAGCAGCTTTCCTATACTTCGCCTATAGTCCCTACAGCCAACTTCTGTGTACAAAAAAAAAACGAGAAGAAATCCACGACGGCGTAGCCTCGATTCGCTGAAATTTCTCCAATTCCGCGCGAGCTACGAACACGCACAGCGGTGTAATCGATTCTCCTCTGCTTTCCTCGAGAAATATATATCGATAATCGATCGTGCGTGTGTATAGAAAGGAACGCGCAGAAATAGTTCTGTATACATATATACCGTTGCGCAAGAGGCGAACGCATATCCGCGCGGGATGGATTATATTCGGCTTGCGCAATTCATAAATCGACGAGAGATGAGTATATATGTATGTTGGTATGCATGCATTCGTACGTATATATATACACACGCGGAAGGGAATTCGAGTTTTAGCGGGGCTTGATGAATGTGCCCGAGACGAAGGAGGCATATAAGTGACCGGTAAACGTGTACAGATGACGTTACGTAAACGGATATGTATGTGCATGTGTTGTTGGGGCTAGGATCGAGAGTCCGACTAGACGTTTTGCAAGGATTAACTGGATTCGCGCTAGGAAAATCTTCGCGGATCGGTTGGGAATTTAAGGATGACGGGTTCTTTTCAGGTATCAGTGTACGGTGAATTACCTTTTTCTGAAGTTTATTGAGTTTGAGAACCGAATTTATGTGGTAAAAATTTTAGATGCGTAAAATTATTATAGCGATTCTAAATCTTGTAAAAAAGAAAATAATTTTGAACAAAAATGTAATTAGAATTACAAATTAACGTTTCGAATCTCTGTCGGTACTATTTCGAAAATATAAATCAATTGCTTTGGGATCGAATTTCGTAATTTTCATTCCTACGGGGCTTTTCTACTGCATTCCAAAAATGCTAAAGTTAGATATTCGTGTGGAACTGCTAACCGCAAAAACTGTACTAAACCAATCGTTCCCAACTTTTTAACTACGTGATCGTTATGGCCTCCGGAACGTTTAGCAATAATAAAATCGGCCGATTTTCCATTAAAATATTATTATGTTATTAAAAAATTATGTTATTATAAAAGTATCTGATATGCGAATCCCCGTAAATGATATAGAAATCCTCGTCGAGCATCCACTCTTACTGCCTATATACAGCCGCGCACGCACTCTTGCACCGCTAGAGTGTAGTTGGAGAATCACCCACTAGATGTCGAGCGCCATTTCACAAGAGAATTGGCGAGTTTAGGCTATAAGATGAGCTTATTTGCTCGCCTAAGATCCGTTACATGCAAAAAAGAACAGGGAACAGATACCGTGATCAAACATGGGTCCCTATATCTATATATATACAAAACCAGTGCTGTTCCTCGTATATATACTAGGTATAGTAACCCATGTGATTGCTGTATTTGTTCTCTTTTTTTTTGCGTATAACGGCCTTAAAATATCTTCTATCTAGTATCTAATTATACAGAACGTCTAATTGCACATGTCTCCATGTATTGTATTCTCCATGCAGCTGGAGTAATTTTGCAACTGTGCGACATTGCTTACAAACTGGCAAAGTCTTAATGCAATTTTCAAATGAATCTTGCAAATTGAAAATGTATAGCGGATTCGTAGAAATTTATAATTTGCGAAATACGAATAATAAAACAGGCATTTTACTATACACTTTTTAAATAGAAATGATAACCTCTATACTATATATCTCAGTATACTGACAAATTCGTAAGAAGATTTATTGTTCTACAACCCATACGTCAGCGCGCACCGAATCAATCAAAGCATATCACAATACGTCAAAATTAACTTGCTCGCATTGAGACATAACCCTAAACCGAGAGATCAACTCGCGAGGAATGTAGGCCGAATTATTCATTCGATTACGCCGTGAATGATGTCATACCCACTACGCGTGGGTATGTATATACATATATACGCTATACGATAGCAGAAAAATCATTCTATACGCGCAACGCACTATACGTGTATCGATGAATTTTGCTTTAGCGAAAAAAAAATTTCACGAGGTAGTTGCGCGTGAGTTACATAAAGCACCAAGTGCACGCGGCTACAGGCAATGATGCGGTTATTTTGCAACTTTATGAGCGGCCAACAAATTCCAATTTATGGACGTATCACCGTGATGGCTAGTTTTGATGTTGGAAAGAAACGCGCCAGCGCGAGCGGCCAACGTGTGTGGGTCTAAGTTCCAAGCTTTATATTTGCAAGAAACTCCGAAAGATTAATAAAGCGTTGCGTAAACCGAAATTATTATTAGCGTATATAGTCGTTCGTGGTTAAGCATCCATCAGGCGAATGGTAAACGAGGATAATATTTATTTGATATGCTTTTTACTTGACGTAAGCGTACAGCATAATATTCATATACATTCGATATGTACTTAAAACGAAAGTAAATTTTCTTAATTTTAATAAGGAACAACTGTTCTCTTAATATACTACTTGTTTGAGATAGTTATTGAAACGTTACGATACATAATCAATAACAATATCCTCTTTGTCCTCGTTTTTTCTTCGAAAATCGAAACCTTATTACCTTTTTTATTACCACCCAGCCAGCCATAACCGAAACAGCCTATATTTTTGTTGACGTAACGTTACAAAAGAAAATGTTGCAACTTACTACAATTAGACCATTATGTCCTGACCAAAGAGCCAAAGTGTACTCACCTGAAACAAAAAGAAAAACAATCCCAATTAGCATCGCACAGTGTCATATCCAACTAAGAAATATATAATAAATACATTCACTTAAAATTCAAATATCCCAGCCTAATGAAGTCTTCCAACCTCCTTACCACGCCTCGATCCCAGTCCCTCTCCCACAAAAATCCCGCGACAACAATCTCAATCTCTCTCTCCCTTCCTACACCTCAACCATACATACATACACCGCATCTTATACACCCATTATACATCTCGTCAGTCTACCGAACAACAACCTCTCTCCCCTTCTTCTTACAAGCGAAAAAAGGCGCGGCGGCGTAACACGAGTGACTAGGGTTCTATACAACTCGCTCGCGCTATCGAACAATGCGATCGCTCGGAAAGCCCGGGGATCGACAGTTACGCGTGTCGTGTGCACTTGGCGCGGCGCATGCAAACGACCTGGAGCGAGTTTACGAGAGAGAGAGAGGGCGGGGTTACAACTTCTGCATGACTCGCGTAGGAAATTCTAATGCCGATTCGCATGCGCGAGCGCGACGAGCTGCATATATCGGAGGTAATTTTCCGGCGAGGTATAGAGAGAGAAAGAGAGAGGCTAATTGGCTGAGAGAGGTATAGGTAGGTATGTATGTGTGGTTGTGGTGTTTCTTTTGGTGGAAGAGAGAGAGAGGATGGAGATGTTGGCGCGGAATGGTGATTGGAGGAAATGGACGCTAAGTGTTTTCTGCGGCCGATTGGCGAGTTTTGCAGGCGGAGAGAAAATGTGTTTGTAGAATATATATATCGCACGGGGAGAAGAGATAGTGAGATGCGGCGAGGTGTCGTAAAAACGTTATTTCATTGTTTTTAGTTTTTTCGTTTTCGTATTAATTTAACGAATAAGTATACTTTAGAAGTATTCGTGGTTTTATGAAGTATTAATGTTAATTGTGCTTCGAAAATAATATATTAGTTAGCATGAAAAAGGTGATGAATATAACTTTCTTCAGTGTCAAAAATTTATGACTATTTTTTCTATCAACGCGTCTGCGTGAAGTATATCCTTTCTTTCAAGAATTTCACTAAAATACTATTTAGTAATTTTAATAACTTTACCGCTGGTGCTTTCTTCGACGAGCAGGCATCAATTTCTCTACCTTATTATCATCAGCATATATGTTTAATTAAAATAAATTGTTCGCGCATGTTACAACATCCTATATAGAATACATATACAAACTTTCCAAACTCTTTCCTGTTCCTAGATTCAATCACCATCATCAGCTCCACATTATCTCTCAACAATATTCATTATATAAAACACCGTCGCTCATCAATACACAAAAATCAACATACCACACTATACTATATCAGCAGTTCAATCACCACCTTCCATTCAAACAATCCAATCCAGCTACTGGCACAGACGACAAACACTCTTCTTTCCCACGCACGCACTTTTCCACTCTACTCCCACAAAAAAAGAACCATCCTCTCTCACACACACACATACACTCCTCGCGAATCCCGGGAAAACGCTCCTAATCCAATTGTCATTCCACGCGGTAGCCGCGCAGCGAGCAACTGACCTCCGGAATGTGCCGCGGCTTGGAATAAAATCGTCATCAACGATGCCGGCCACGCGCGCAGCTCTTTTCGCTTTTTTTCGGCTCGGTAGGAGCGCGCACGCGATTGTGCAAGAGATTCGCGCGCGTGGAATGCCAGATCCCGGAGAGATGTGCGAGGTGTTGTGTGTTGCGCGAGTGCGCGAGCTAAGGATTTACGACGTGGCGGAGTCGTGAGCCGTTTGGGAAATGGGCGACTGGGCGTGCGCAGGTGTCGAGAAAGTGAGGGGGGAAACGGGGGTGGCTGCTGCTGCTGTTGTTATTTAGATGATATGCCGGTTGTGTGTGGATTTGTAAGCTGATGGGTTGTTAAGGTCGGGTCGTGGAATTAGATGGAAATGTTGATTTTGCGCTTGATGCAGATTTTGTATGAACTTATTAATAATAATAAAATTAATTAAATAAATGGATAAAATGAATTAAATAAATTGACTTTCAATAAAAGTAAATTAAAATAATTTAATTTAATAAAAGTAAATTAAAAAATTTCTAATGTTTAGTGATTATGGCAAAAATTTGAGGAATTTTATGTAATTATAAGTTTTAGTTTCAACTCCATGTGGGCTAGACTATGTCCAAGTATCTATAATGTATGCTTCCACAGGATATACTAATGTAAATATTATTGGTAATCTACAAAAAAAGAAAAAAAGAAAAATAGGAGGAAGCAATATTTATTAAAAGTTTCTTTATAGGATATTTATTGTATCGATTGCTTTTAATAACTATCCTATTACAACCATTTACTGATTTTCACAATGAGATATTTAAATGGCTTTTTTGCGTATTAAAAATGTCCCATTTTTCTCGTTTAATCGTATATAATTGAAAAGAAATTCCATTTCGTGCTACTTTTCACACAATGAGGTGGTCGCACGCTTTTCTGAATGAAAAAGCCTATTAAAATAAAATTACGCTTAAATCGCCGGTAAAATAGGGTGAATCGAGGACAAAATGATGTAAATTTGCTTTTTACTGGGTAATAATTGTTTTAAATTTTCTTCAATGCCTTTTAGTTTCTCCTAATAATGGTCTATCGGTAAAACATAAAAGCAAAGTTCGGATTTTAACGGCAAAATCCTTGTAAATATATGTTGTATTCTTATACTAAAAATATAACGGAAAAAATATTGCTTATTATTTATGACAGTTAACTGTTCTCTCTTACTATAATTTAAATCATTTTTGTCGCCATTTAACCTCATACGTGAATCCATTAAGACACGTATAAAACGAGTATTTTTCTCGTGAAACTGTATCGTTGTATTTACTTGCTAAAAACTTGCACCGAATCTCAAGTAGGTGTTTCTTATTCCACTTCCCCAGTTTTATATATGACAAAGGAATAACTTTCTTCTGCAAAAAGAAGCTAAGGCTTTTAAGTTTTATTTGTTAAAAGTATATTCAAATTCGTGTTTATGTTTCACTTAAACCTATATAATGAAGAAAATAAAAACACGAGGAATCAGGAATTGTCAATAAAAAGGAGGAAAGAAGGAAAGTAAAAATAAGGAAGAAAAGAATACGGAAGAATTCACTTTCTGCGTCGTGCGTAAACAGTTTGCACGGCAAGTCGTAAACAATGGTATTGTGTATACTTTTTGCGCCAAATTTTTTAAGGAATTTTTAAATATCATAATAAAGCTTATTATGTCCATTTATCAGAATAGATATCATAATAAAAAATACTTTACTGGATAACAAATGCCTTTTTTTTAATACACAAAATTATGTTCGTATTATTTTTAAGTATTTATCTGTTGATTCTCTTAATTACAATAATTAATATGTGTTATTTATGAAAAGATTTACTTGCTTTCATCCATTTAAAATACTGATTTAACGGCATTTTAAGTCAGCCAATGCGGATGTTTATTAAACCCAAAGATAACATTAACAACGCAAACAAAATTCACAACAACGCTCTTCCTAATACAAAACGAGGCGCGAAACGGAAAACAAAATATTTCTTTTTCGCGGCAAAAAGCAAACGGAAATCAAGGGGCAACAATTCATCATAAAGATAAAACAACGAAGTAGGAAGAGAAGCGAGAAAGAGGTGAAAAAATCGAAAACGCGAGGTATACTCTCATAATCTCGATACGTCTGTGCTCGCGCGCGCAGCGCAAGAAACGCGGCGTGCGGAACGAGTGCCTTCGAGAGTTGGAAATAAAAGGACCTACTTTCAGAGTAGTAAATGCACGAGAAAATTGCAAATGTGCAAGTCGCATTGTAATCACAAGTTTTGAGATCGGGATCGTAAATTTGCAGAATGTTAATGTACCGTGAAGGGGCATGTCAACAAGAAGTTTCTCAATATTTCAGCGGCTTTTTTTCCGTCGATGAAATTCTTGTTGATTTTTTTGTATTCTCTCTCTCTGGCACATAAATATTGCCTTAAAGTACTTTACCCGTATAATACTGTTTATTGAACCAAGTTAATTTTAAATAATAATTAAAAGCTATTCGAGAGAAGCATTTAACAATGGAATGCTATGTATTCAATACTTATTACATATTTTTCTAGTTAGATATTCGTGTGAAACCGCTAACTGCGAAAACTATACTGAACCAATCGTTCCCAACGTTTTAACTACATGATCTTTATGGTCTCCGGAAGATTTATCAATAATAAAATCTCCGATTTTCCATTAAAATATTGTTATGTTATTAAAAAATTATGGTATTATAAAAGTATTTATGATATGAGAATCCCCGTATAAATGATATGGAAATCCTCGTCGAGCATCCACTCTTACTGCCTATATAGCCGCGAACGCACTCTTCTACCGCTAGAGTATAGTTGGAGAATCACCCACTAGATGTCGAGCGCCATTTCACAAGAGTGTTGGCGAGTTTAGGCTATAAGATGAGCGTATGTCCTCGCTTAAGGTCCGTTACCCGCAAAAGGGAATAGGGAACAGATGCTGCATATTAACATGGGTCACTATATCTATATATATACAGAACCAGTGTTGTTCCTCGTATATATACTAGGTATAGTAACCTCTGTTACTGCTGCATCTGTTCCCTTTTCTTTTTTGTGTGTAACGGCTTAAAATATTAATTCACTTTCTGCGTCGTCAGCGATGCCAAAAGGTGGAGAGTTCACCAAATGTTTATTCTGAGGTTTCAATCTAATAGGTTGGCAACGGCATTGCCTAAGCATTGCGATTGCCAACCTTTCAGTTTGCAACTATGAAAAAGCAGTTGGAGAAT
>UXGD01006367.1:0-12623 GCA_900474315.1 Torymus auratus
GTATTTATGCAATTCGCAATAGTGTGAATCAAGGAGCGCGGGAGCGCTCCGAAGGCAAGTATCTGTCCAGCATAATATATAGTTTGAAATATACCGACAGGGTGATTTCTGGGACATTCTTTACTTTTATTTATTGTTACATAAAATTTGGAGGTAAAACGAACTACATCCCTTTGTTTACTTTTGGAACGAAAATTGGTTCTATTCGTACGAAAAGCCAGCAATGGTGCCGTAGTTCATTTTGCCTCAAAACTTCGGTAGTTGATGACTGCTATATCCCCTCAGGCCGACTTACTTAGGTACGTGAGGCAACAGGGAGGGGGTCGCCGCCTGGCGGCGATGTACGAACTATTTATACTTGTGCAGAAACTTTATTGTATTTATATTAAACCTACTGTATTTGTAACTTAAAAGTTTCTTGAATTTAAGAATATTTTTAACAGTAAATTATTTAAAAAGGTCTGAAACCCAAATAGTTAACTCGCTTACTGTTTCGCGTGTGCCTTCCTCTTCTATGTGGACCTCGCGTGCCCCGACTATTTAGGTTTAATACTTTTTTATATAATCGACTTGCTTTTTATCACACATCCGCGTAACTCCATTTTTGCGTGGACCTCGTGTTTTCCGGGTATTTAGGTTTGAGACCTTTTCTAATGATTGACTCGCTTACTGCCGCACGTCAGCGTAACTCCAATATGATAAAGAATTTCAAGACAATACAATAATACTTTTTGTATAGACTGATATAATAGTAGTTTGGAATGAATTTAATTATTTATTGACTTTTTATAAAACTTTTAGAATAATTTTGACGAAATTGAATATACAGTTTAGTAAGAAAAACCAAACAATGGAGTTAAAGCAAACTGGAAAGACCATATCTGCATTTTTGATAATTTTAAATGTTGCGTAATGCCCTCACTTAACCTAAATATCTATGTAGGTAGCATAACAAAAACTACTGCTCACTTCTTCAACGAGTCTACATTCTCAAATGCGCGAAATATAAGTTATACCTATTTTTAATATTGTTTTTATTCTTTATTGTTTCCGCTGTTTTATCAGTTTATTTAACTGCGATCAAGTGGTAGAACAGATTACAGATTTAGTGCAGGCAGAAATAAGGGAAAGGAACCAGTAGTAGCTATGTTAAAATAGTGTCATTTTATTGACTATAAATTTACAAGTTTCAGCGCGAGTCATGACGCGAGACTGTTCAACGACTTTGCAGCACGTTCGATTATAAATATAGACGAAACATACAAACCGCGATAATTAGAGGAGAAGGAGAGACGTACACTCATACTTATGCATGTAGACTGAGTCAACTATACATTTAGAAAGCGTGAAAATGTATAATAAAGCGATCGCGACGCGGTATCAAAATTTCACTTTCACACTCTATTACAGGTAAAAGTGAATCCTTTCAATATTAGGTATTTATTGCTTGAAATATATTTTTTTACATAATTAAGTATTTACTTAGAAAAAAATAAAATAAAACTATAGAAACTATGTTTTGCATATTTAGAAGATATTAATGCTCATACTTCTTATTTATTTCTTAATTATTAATTCTTTCTATAAAGCTATAAATCAAAACACAATCTTTGGAATTTTGAAATGAAATAAATAGGCTGATAGTTTAAAATCAGGCTTTTTTTCTTTTAAAATTACTTACTCTATCGTTAAAATAAAACATATTGAAAAAAATAAATGTTATGTCCTTAAAAATATACTTGCATTTCTGATTTATTTAAAAAATAAAAATCTAAAAATTCTGAAAATTTGTTTTTTGATAAAAAATTTATAATGATGCTACTGATTTCAAAATGGAACTGGGACAACACCTTTTTTCGTTCACGCACAACATTTCGTCACATACATTATACGTTAACATACATACAGGGATATTTAAAAATATCTTATTTCACAAATTAGAAAGCTCAAAAACACATCGAAAAACATTGAGATTTAAGTTCTCAAAATTTTCACCGTTACAAAGCTTTCTCTTTGAGACAGCAAAATAACCGTTCCGTACAAGTAGAAATGGAAGCTGTAAGCTTCTGAACTGGGGTATCAAAAAGAGGAATATGTATTTCAGAAAAAATAACTGATTTTTAAAAATTCATACCATTCCACCACCAATGTGGGACCATAGGCGTTCTTATCCTAATTTTTCAAGTCAGGATTATGTTATTCCACTTTTCTTTAGATGTGTTGGCTGAATTTCAGTTTGTATGAAATGATGTACTTAAACACGATGACAAGGCGAAAATTATTTTTAAACAAATTATAACTTTTTACATACTGATGGTTCTATAATACATTGGTTTGTATACGCTGTTATATTATACCAAGTCTTGACTTTGATAAGTTGATTTCATGTACACAATATATAGAATTGTTTCATACCCGAAGGTACAACAAAGTCGTTAGTGACACATAGAATCATGTTTACTGTATCCAATGCACTACTACATTTCATACCAGAAGCATCACATTCATTAAGCAAATCAGACGACCCATACATCCCCCTTTCCAAAACTTTCTGAAATCTCTCATGTCTTAGAACAATGCAATCATCAACTGACTTTGTGCCCTGCGCAGCCATTACCATGATTACAGGCCGGCCTCGCTAGTCGTCCAGGCGACAGCGACCTCGACGCCGGTGGTACCACCGCCACACCTCAGTCCACCCGAGACCCTCGAGGACGAGGACAACGACAATCTATTGACCATCTCCTCGCTCACGGCACGGCCTCTCATCGCCAAGTCGCGCGAATTGAGCAAAACGCGCACGATTAACAACGGCAAGAAAAAGTCGAAGAAGGACGAGGCGAAGAGGAGGAAGAGGCGACGACGAGCGAGGAAGACGAATTACGAGCCGCTCGACGGTGGCTATGGCTGGCTCATCGTCTTCGGCGCTTTTTTCGTCCAGTTTTGGGTCGCCGGGCTGGTCAAGTCGTATGGCGTGTTGTACGTCGAGGTCATGGAAACGTTCTCGGACTCGTCGGCGTCGCTTGCATCGTGGGTGCCGGCGATACTGTCCTGTCTGTGCCTGGCTTTGGGTGAGTTGCACTGTGTTTATTAGTGTTTGGATTTTCGTTAATTTTCAAAATTTTTCACCATCGAATTATTTAGATTTTTATGCACGAAGAACGAATATGAAAGGAAAATTATTGTATTTATTGTAGGGGCAGAATTATCATAAGAAAATTTGTTATCACAAATGGTGATCATTAGTATGTTTTTATATGAAATAACTAAGTCAATTTATAAAAGTTTTACAAAAAAAATTGGACCCCCCCCCCTGAAGTTTTAATAAAATTGATCCGATTTACGTGTTTTTTCGAACCTGATAATTCAATTTAAAAAGGATTGAGCTTAGAGAAACGATTCAATCAAAATGGTAATTAAAGTGGATGTTGAATTCAAAACTATTAAAAATTATTATGTAAAAGATATATCGTATAGCGCATTGGATAATCCCAGAGGATTGGCGAAGATTAAAATAAAATGTAAAGCAATCAACGTTCAATTTCATATGAATTTATTACTAAAAATACATTTTTAAGCAAAAGTAAAATGTTTTTATATGATTTTTTTGATTGAATAATCTATTTTAATAAAAAAATGTATTTTCTTAACAAACTATGAATTCAATAAAAATACCCATAATTGCTAAGGTCAACGCTCACTTTAGATCTTCATCAAAGAACGAATGACAAATCATAAAAGCTAATGAAATATAAAAAGACGCTAAAGTTCGAAGTTAATGACGTCCTATATTAAGAAAGAAACTTACTCTTTATTATTAATAAAATCGACATACCTATACGTACTTGATATTCCACTGTCATTCCGTTTATTTTAGAATAGGAAATAAAAATTCAGCGTCGGGCTATCAATAAGGGCGAACTGAAGAAAGCGATCAATTCTATAAGAACACTTGCGGTATATTTAGCCTATTGGAATATATATTACGGAAATAGAATGATCCTGTCTATTATTATTTCATCTTATTACGTCTGCATTACGAATCTCTCGTGTAATCATGAATATACGCCGGAAACTTTGACATCGCATAAAGTTCAATTAACAACTCCTCAAAAGTAGTTATCACTGCTAATCACATTCTACATAATGCAAAATTATTACCTAAAAACCTATATACTTTGCTACAAATCTTTGACAAAAAAGTCATTTAAAACTCGGTATATTATCCTCCGGCAATTTTTTTTTTTTTCATCGACCAGTGAAACCACTACTTATCTTTTCTAACGCAAAAACTGCCAACTCCCATAATCCTAGAAATTGCTTCTTGAATATTGATCGTACGCTTAGAAATTCAATCGTTTCCGCGTTCCGCCGCGACTAAATTCTCTCCCTCACACACACACACACACACACACATGCCTATAGAAATAATTGCCGGATCCTCGCATATAAAATGACACGCAGTCACGAGCGTTCATCTCGATCCGCCCACTCGGAGTACATTTAACTCCATCTCGGTTTCAGGAAGTGGAAAAGCGCAATCGGCCAGTAGGTATAAGTACTCCATATAGTAGATAGAATAAGCGGGAGAAAAATCGAAGAGAGGAAAGAGTCCGCGTCGGCTGCAATTTGCATAAATCAAAGCCGTAAAATTAACGTCTCCGGAGCGTGGCGAGTCCATATAGTTCCTATACCTAGGTGTATATAGTATATACACGAACAATGAGGTGCCCTTATCGTCGCGTCCGCGTAATGAAACGTTGCCGATAGGCCGAGCTGATAGAATCGATTTGGCACACGCGTGCTCGCGCGAGCCGATACACGCTGTATGTTTGCGCCTTTTTTTCCCTTGCATGTGGAAGGTGAAGGTAGGGGAAAAGAAAAAGAGAGACAAGGAGAAAATTTTGTTGTAAGTTCCTTTGTTTCTTTGATGGACACGTGATTCAGTGAAATGGTGAAGGATAATAAGCGTAAAAGTTTGCATCAGGTATGATGGGGATAACTGAATTTCAACGTTTATTTTCCTCGTGTTTTCTCTTCGAAATTAAAAGCTTCGATATATATTGGAGAAGCATTTTTCAGGGTTTATTTATTCAGTTCTTTATTTTATAGCTCAGAGCTTGAAAAATAACGATAGGTATATATATATCGGATTTCAGAATGGTTTATAAAAATATTATTCTAACATTGAACTTTTACGATAAATAATGCAAATAAGGTATTGTTACTGCACTTTTTCTGTATTATTCTGGACATCGCTTTTATGATAAATAGGATTTTTGGTTTATTTACGAGATAAACACATCTGATATCTCATCAATCGATAATTCTACACCTAACATGTATTATGTTTCGTATACAAAATTATCTATATCGTTTCACTATAGAAACGCAATAAAACAGTATATTGCACAACCAGCTTGATATTTACATTCGCGAAAACTCATATCTCTCGATAAACATATTTAAAACGGTGCGATAATAAATTTATGAACTTCGAAGAGAGTTCCCAGAGCGCACGAGCGCGCTTTTATTTTTAGCTGTAACCGCAACCTTGCAGAAATCGAAGGCTCCTAAAATATTCGCTGTTATTTCAATAATACATGTATATCCTTTCTGTGCATAATAATAATTACTCGAATTTTATATTTATAGAAGGCTTATTACGGCTACCTAAATATATAAATCCTCAAGCTAACTCGAAAAGCTAAATTTAAAAGTACGACCTGTACGGAACAATTCGATTAACCCATCGTTATCTAAAATTGAAATCGAAAGGCAAAAAAACGCATATATCCGCCTCGGCTCTTCTATTCACCCTAGTCGAACAACTAACTGCACTGCTTCTCTTTTATGCATCCACCCCCGCAGGAATCTTCGGATATTCGCGCATCCCGCGCACTATTACTATTTGCGCCGACAAGTGTCTGCTGCTGCCGCGTTTTCGGGGCCGCCCCATTTTTCCGCCCTCGTCCTTGGCACACACAGAGTCCGCAGCCGCCGCAGTAGTGATTCACTCTCTCTCTTCCTCCCTACGCCTATGTACACGTGTCTAGCAGTCGCAATACTCGCCTGCATGCAGTGTATAATACACATGTACGACGACTCTTCCCTTTTGTCTCGTTCTTTCCAGATAAAACCGGAAGAGCGAGCTTTCGCCGTAATTGATAGGCGATGTCGTAGTGCAAGCACAGTAGCGTAATGTGCGCTTGTTTTGTTTTTGAGGACCGAGGCGTGTGTATATGTCCCGTGAAAGAATTTCTGTTGATGAAAGCGAGAGATACGTGGGCTGGGAACGAGCTTTTAAGAGTTTTTGTTTGGAGTAATGGCGGGTGATAAGGAGTTTTTTCTGGGGGGTGGGGACGATGTTGAGTGTTTAATGTAGTTTTTGTTCGCGGAGGTGTAAATAAAAAGAAGAGTTTTGGAAATTTATGCTTTCCCGGTAATGCAGGCGGTGGTTTATGCATGAGTGACTGTCGCGGGTCAAGAACGGAATTCATGATTTTGTGCTTGTGAATTTTTTTAAATTGCTTATTTTCAATGTAAAATTTGAAGGCTGAACGTGTTATTTTAAAAGAAAATATCATAGAGTTATTATGTAAAACGGATTAGCGTAGAGCTGTTTAATGTGCGATTAGATTACTATAAAGGTTTGACCTATACGGGGTTGCCTTTATATATATAGCTAATATATATTGATAACTGTTTACTTTGGTTAATTACCTCATAGGCCATGTACTGCAGCTTTCTGCTCGCTACCCACATTGCTTCATTGATTTTTCGCCATCGCACGGCGCCCTTTGAACCAGTAACAACCGCTCCGAACTGCGCATACTTTCAAATATATGCAATCAGCCTTTCTTCCCTTCAATTCTCTGCGCGCACCCTGAAATCTAATAAACCCGCATCACCGACCCCGCAAACCCAATTAATCGTAGCGGCCATTGTACACTGGCAAACTCTTGTATAGCGCTGCATTAACCGATTGAGCGTAACAGCAACAGCAGCTTTGATTTCCCGAAGCTTTCGTATGTACAGTTCGCCCCGCCTTTGATCTCCTCACCCAGGTTAATTGGTGCGGCCGCGAAGGTAGAGAGGATGTCTCTGAGATAGATGAGCTACTGGAGTCTCCTATAGGACACGAGAGCACTGACGCGGAGTAGACGAGGTCGAGGTCAAGGCTTAAAAGTACAGGTGCGCGCGAGCTGGCAGAGTGAAGATGTTTCGCGCGTTCGCAAGTTGCACGTGCCGCGCTTGAGAATTCAATGGTTATTCTCGTTGGGAGGGGGAAACGAAGTCGGAAATTAGGTGCTGGGATTGAAGCTGAAGTTTGACGTTTGAGAAGTGGCTGAAAAGTTTCAGGTAAGCTATATAGGTTAGGGCTGGAATAGTCATTCAAGTTTTGGATGATTCATCGTTGTGGTGTGAATCAGGGAAGGTTGGTTCTATATATCTACCGTTTAGTGAGATTCGTGATTGTGTTGCATAGTTTTGGAATGTTCGAGTAAAGTGGTTTATTACAGTGGCTAATCATAGAGAAACAAATATGCAAATTTCTGTACAAGTTCGTGCAAATTCGAGTCCTTGCGTTTCTTGTAATGCAGTGGTATATAGGTATTCCGTTGTTAAAAGTTGCAAGAAAATTTTCCAATATTTCGATTCTACGCCAAATAATAGAAAATGCCTATACCCTCAACTTTTCTTCGATTCCCAGTTAAAAGTGTCGAAATGTTTGTTTGAAATTTTTTACAATATTGCTATCAGGTATATCTATATTTGTATACCAGCTATTTGAAACTTAAAATTTCAAAACACAACAGTGTACAAAGGTACTAGGTATACTTTATTTTCAAAAAGTTTTTATTGTCTAGTCAACAGTACACCGCGGTATCGTATAATGTATTTTAACCGTTTGTATATACAGCACATGCCATTATCGTACTTTTCCATCGGTACATTTCAACCCGGCAAAGTTTGCATAATCGACAATACGTATACACTATATATTACACTATACATCTACACCGCATGTGCAAATAAGTATACACCGAAACGTTTTTCGTCCTCGCACTCGGGGGATTGCAAATTTACGTATGCGAATTTTATAGATCTTACGTTGGTGGGTTTGTGTAACGTGAGAATAGGGCCATTACGTAAAGGATTTGTAAAACATTGGATGCAAAAATTTCTCACCCGAGTTGTCAACGCCGCATAATGCAGTCAGTCGAACAGGATTGTACGAAACGATCAATAAGAGTACGTGCGAAGAATACATGCATAGTGTATGAAAAAAAAAAGAAGAATAGAACGGCTGAAATAAGTGAATTGTACATGTGTAAGGGCAGAAATATTTTATTTTATTAGATTTATTTCTTATTCGAAGCTCTCTTGTATAAAATTCAATATACTTTCTAGACGAGTGTCAATAAAAATTTTCAGAATTTCGAACTCGCGTAAAAATTGACTATCGTCTATACTAAAACTTCTTTAAAAGTTGATAAAAATGCTAGCCTACAAGTTTCCAACATCAAAATCACCACAAGCTCGTAAAAAACTTCCAAACAACTCAAACCACAGAGTCTTTCAAACTCGACTAACTTCATAATGATGCCTAACCCTTGCACCCGTTTCTCTAAAACAAGAGACCCGGTAGCTTATTAAAGAAAAAAAGGGAAAGTTCATTCTTCCACCTCGCCCCTCGTGTACCAAACGAAGTGGAACCTCAACGAGCTTGCGCACACCGAAAGATACGTACTCGCGCACGGTCCACTGCCCTTGTTTCACCTCTCCGGACTTTCTCTTTTCTGCGTTCGATAATAATACGAATGGCAAGAAGAGGAACGAAAGAAAAGCGATTGCCGCGAGCACTTGACACAGATTTAGCGCGTGCGGGGATGTGCACGCGGAAGAACCGTGAGATATCTACTCTACCCGCAGCATTTTTGTATAATACGCAATGAGTAGTGTTACGCAATGGTGCGGGTTCGCGTATATATGTAGGGTTCGAATAGGGAAAAGAGTGTACGTGTGTGGGATTTTCGAGCTTCCGTTTGGCAAACGTGTGGGCTCGGACGAAGAGAAGGGTTGACGTCATTGTGCAGCTGGGGGCGGTGTGTCGATATACGTATATGTATAGGGAAGAGGAAGTAGGCGCTTTTTCAGCTTCTGAACACTTTGCTATACAAGAAAAGTATTTTTCGAGAAATGCCTTTTAACGTTCTAATAAAACGTAATTGGAGTTATTTACATACAACTTTATATGTTGGTGTAGTAATATGAATGTTTATTATAATATTAAACAATAAAGCTCAACCCTGCGAATATAAATAAGAAGGCCAATAAAACCCTCGCTAATGCAGCGGAAATAAGCGGTATTATAGTGGGGAAAGGTCGAACAATCATCTATCCCACGCAAGTAGAAGAAAAAAATCAACCAGATGAAGAATGAAAATTTTTGCGTTCCCGATAAGTAGCGCGTGCGCCTTTATTGATATCTCACGGATAAACGCGCGCGTTTGTCGAGAAGAAAGAAATCGGAGCTTTTAGCGTTGGTCGGGGGTAAAATTGCCCGATAAAAGCTCGTGTTTACTAATATATCGATTTCGCTTGGGAAGCACTTTCAGGTATACGTATATATGCATATACGCGCGGGGCACACAGCGAACGAGAGCTTTTTTTCCATTGTGCGCGCGAGGTTCTCTCTTTCTAAATAAAGAAGGAGAAGGAAGAGAAAAAGACTTGTTCTTGTAATTACCATTCTGCTCCAAATCCACGATTTTTGCGCTCGAGGAGCTGGGGGAGTGAGAAAAGTGCTGCGTGTTCGGGTAATGTAAGGTTTCTTGTATATAGAACGATCGGAGTGGAAGGGAAATATAATGGGAACGTTGTTATTGTACGTGATTACAAGTCATTTTTCTGATAGTTCATGTAATTGGAACATGATATTTTTGAACTACTTTTTTTTTATAAATCAGTTTAAGTTTTCGAAAATAAATTGTACTCATATTGTTAAAGAACGTTTCGTATAGAAAATGGAATCCTTTTATCTTAACGTGCATGAACGATAGTGTAACAGACATTCATAGAAAAAGTAAAATCAGAATTGGTAAAACATTTCAACGATTTTTCTTGCGTTCTAAAAAAATTATTAAATGAATTAAGAACCGCATTATTAACTTATATTTCGCTAATAAAAAATGAATTTTCCACAAAATTATTTATGGTTGAGTGAATTTTTTTTTGTAAATTACCCATTACATATTCAGAAAGATTGTATCATAATATTATGCATATTATGCACGTTTCAATTATAAAACAACATCATGTAAAATAATACACCCGGTTCACTCTAAAAATAACTTATCTTACCATCGACTTCTAAAAATAGTCTCGCCCAACTTTCAACCCCTACACTGACTTCCTCGTATCCTCTTTCTCTTCCAAACCGCGAATACCTCTCAACGAACCTTCCTCACCCCATCCAGAAAACTCCAGAAAATCTCTCTACCAAAACCTTCAAAGAAACTCAAGTCATCTTACCTCATCACTCCGCGACACTCTCGGTGACGTAAGCGCGGCGCTCGATTGTCCGCACGTTCACACTACTTATCTAAGTTGTGCGTCTGGAACAATCGCGGAGGGAAATTCGATTAGATGGTCCGCGCAATAGGTGTTATAGCACAATGGGCGAGCAACGTCCGATGTGCGCGTAACAGGGAGAAAAGCAGTGGCTCGTAAGCCGATGAACTGCGGTATTAGGAAGGCATGCCGAGAGCTTCTTTGAACGTCTTTTTCTTTGCGAGAAAGAGGTGTGGGTGGGTGGATATATAGAGGGAAGACGAAAGAAGTGCGCCTCGAGAAAAGAGGATTGAGAAATGCCGGAATGGGTCGGAAAAATGATTCGTATTCTGAAGTTTATTACACAATATGTTACGACATGTTACTTGAGAAAATCATGTGGCTCGATAAGGTTGAAAAATTCTTTCTACATCTTATAGGTTTCGTACTTGAAGGGGATTACTTTAAAAGATTCCATAAAAGAATTTGCATTTGTTGGAAATAATATTGATTGAGCCTAATAAGCTTACGGATGTATAGATATTATATACATCATTACTATTTTGATTCCTGGAAAGTTTCTCTTGCTCTTATATAGATAAAGTTTCTCAAATAATGCGCAATAAGAGATTCAAGACAAATAAGCTTATTGACAAAAATAAAATATATTCCCTTGTAAAATACAAGGTAATCAATCTTTCCTGTGCAAAATTATATCGTGATACAGTATGCTAACTTTTTCAATTTCAAAGATTTCAATTTGAAAGTAGCCGTGCGCGAAAATTTTCTATTACCAGGACGTCACCTTGAATGTAACAAGGTGAAATTTAATCCTACGGAGGAATACGCCTTATCGAAATTTTTAATGGCATTCTCAAAAGCTATTAACATTATTATATAAACTTAGAGCTAATGCGAAAAATTTGTTTTTAAATAAATTAAAATGTTTTATTACAGCTCCTATTACCAGCATGTTGAGTCAAAAGTACAGCTGCAGAGTAGTTGTTTTTGTTGGCGGCCTGTTTTGTTCTTTGGGTCTCATCACCAGTTACTTCGCCACTAGTTTGATTCATCTTTTCTTCACTTTTGGTGTTCTAACCGGTAAGTAAATAAGCAAATGCAGGAATATTTCTTTTTGATAAAAACTTTAAATCCGACACGTTGTCGCGAAGTGAAATTTATGTATTCTGGACATGAACTCATCTACGACGAACAAGAAAGGTAATTTAAAATTTTGGATTGATAAAAATCAGAGTTTGGAGACACGTCGAACTTTTCATATGTACAGATTGCATTTGCGTTGGCGTATGCTGATCACACAATTGAACTTTGACACTTGAAAAATATACGTAGCAAAAGTTTTGATTGTATATAGATTATTTGTTTTTAATATGAGTATATAGAACCACTTTGAAAAGTTTTTTTAATTTGTTCAGCTTTAAAACAAATCGTGTTAAATTAAACTTTGAACGTGAAGCATATATAAAAAGTTTGCGCACTAGTGAAGATTAATGGTTCGATTTTTGATTACAATACGAACGTAAATTTCAATAATACGTATTTTCTTATTTAATCGTAGAAACTTGTATAAGATAATCTCTCTATATTATTTGTAGTCAACGATAGTAAAATCAATTTCACCAATCAAGATTTAAATGATTATAATATTCTTTTACATCTACTGACTTTTAATTACAAATACCAGGACTAAACCATCTAACAATGAAATAGCAAACATTCGATGATTAACCTGAATTAGTTTAAAAAAAATGAATCCAGCAGCTAAATCTGTCTTTTGCGGTAGACAAACTTTATTTCGATGTCTATATACACAGGAAAAGCCCAGGATCTACTTTAAACGAAATTTCAATGAGTATCTCATAGTTTCAAAATGATCCCACATAAATCGCACATCAACTTTCAATTCCCTAGCTTCGATAAAAACCGTATACATATCTGTGGCTCCGAGGCATAACGACATAAGTCCATTTTTTTTTTAAATCGGGAAAACCTTGGATTTTGTATCTTGAAATGGGCCTTTTTCATATAAAACTAACAGCAGTAGC
>UXGD01006368.1:0-12621 GCA_900474315.1 Torymus auratus
CTCTTCACTTATTCAGACTTAAAAAGTGCGTAGTTAATACATATTAAGCTATGTATCATAGACCGGTACTTTAAGTTGTGGAAAAGAATTTTTTAACGATATTTCAGTACTAACAAAGTATAGATATCTTCAATGTAAAAAAATGATGCAACTTCACTTTTGCTTCAATTTGAATTTTTAAAGGCTCATTTTCATCCTTGTTGGATTTCATTACGAGGTATTGTGGATAAAATTAAAGAATTTTTAAAACCTTAAAAGTTACAGGCAATTGTTTATCAAGTTTGGTTCAAATTCATACCAGATTCATACAAAATTTGATAAACAATTGCCTGTAATTTTTAAGGTTTTAAAAATTTTTTAATTTTATCCACAATACCACGTAATGAAATCCAACAAAGATGAAAATGAGCCTTTAAAAATTGAAATTTAAGCAAAAGTGAAAAAGATTAAAGTGATTTGTTGCATCATATTTTTACATTAACAATACTTTGTTATTACTGAAATTTCATTGAAAAAATTTTTTTCCGTAACTTAAAGTACCGGTCTATGATAGTATGATACTATATGGATCCTCCCTTGGCAATATGAGAACAATTTATTGTAGAATATTTTATATTTAAATACTATATTTGCCTCATAGAACCACCTTAAGTTCGCTAAGAATGGATTGACAATACTTTTCACATCGCCAATGTTGTCGGCTAATCGCCGATCTTATCTCTGATATCAAATTATAAATAATATTACTTTTTCCCCTGAAGAATATTAGTATTATTCAGCATATACCAACAAATAGACCAGAACCATTATTGCTGTCACCTGTTTGTTTATATAATTGTTTCAACAGTATTTGAATCTCAATCAATTAGTACGTAATTTACAACTCATTGAATTCGTAATCAAAGCTAATTATTTGTTCAATATACTTAAGTGAAAAAAACTTTATCAGATTACTTCTAGTGCATAAACGTTTTGCCAAAGGAGACGTTACGACCAAATCCATCAAGGCTGATACATCTTATTCATCCAGAGCCCCGTATCTAACATTCATGAATATAGAAGAGAACGATGGTCAATTCCTTCCATTGGCACGTGAGAAGTCATGACGGACCCATTAACATCGGCTTGCTACTTCCATCATATTATGTAATAAGGTGCCTACGGCGGCTTCTTTCATCTCAAAATCTACAGCTACAATATTGTTGACTATATACAGAGGTAATCTGTGACTGAGGAGGTGGGATCGACTTAAAAGTGTTGCTGTTTACTCGTGTTACTGCTTTTGTAATTACTGTTACAACAACTGTAACACCAGTGAACAACAAACTTTCAAGTTTATCATGCTAACTCAAGGTCAATTATTTCATCTATATGTAATCAATAATGTCGTAGGTGTAAAGATTTTGAGAGCGAGGAAGCCGCTGCATGCAGTCTGTTATTAGGTCCACACAACATGATGGTTTGCAAAAAATACCCGAATGCTCTGTTATTGTCTGTCAAGCTTTTCTTAGCAAATAAAATACAATGATCAGCATAACGTCTGATTTTTTAAAGAATGTATATATTTGATATTTAAAAAATTATTGATTCTATAAATATTTGAAGAATTCATTAGCTCATTTTGTAACGTTAATTTTAAAAAATGATTGAACATTGAAATTCATTGAATCTTATGAGACGAATTTTTCCTATAACTAAGAATAAATCCATTTTTTTGAACCTATTTCTTGTCGTGTAAAAAATCATTTATTATAATATAAATATTTTGCGAAGTATAAATTAAATAAAAGTAGCTATGGTTTTTTGTTAAGAGCTACTTATTCAAAACAATATTTATTTTTATGGAATGAAAATGTAAATAAACATAAATGTTTTTAAGATAATTGAAAAGAGCTACTATAATTACTATATTAAAGATATGTACACGATAAAAAGTAAAAATTGAAAACCGAAATTCGTTCTTGAGACATTTATACTTTAAGTCCAGAGATGCAGCAAGTATATGAGAAATTCTACCGAAAATCTATACTTAAAGGGGTCAAAAATAAAAATAAAAAAATTTAGCTGCGCATCTTTGTAATAAAGTTTTTCGGTTTCTATAGTCAATCAATAGACCAGAAAAATATCCAACCAACGAAAACAGCCTTGTGGCACGTTCATTTTTCATGGAAATTTAACATGGGAAAAATGGACGAGAAGCAGTCACTGTTTTTTCTTTTTTGATTTTTTTGTGTAAAATTTGTGGGCACCTTTGGAATTATCAGTGACCGCTTTTCGTCCATTTTTCCTATGTTAAATTTCCGTAAAAAAATATAGATGTGTAGTTAAAATAGTGCCACAAGACCGGTAGGAATTTTTTTCATCTATTGTATGACCTACGAAATGAAAAAAAATTATTACACAGGTATGCCTCAAATTGTTTTTGTTTTTTTTTTTAAGTTTCTGTCTATATGCTCACACAGTCTAATACAAATATGTGTTTTCTGGAACTTGAATAAGAATATATACATAGACTTGTTTTAAATTAATTCGCTAAAGCGCTCGTCTCCCAGTTCAAACCACTTTGCAAAAACTCCTTTCATAAATTCACCACAGCATTACCATCACTTGCTACTGGAAAAACTACCAGCCGCGTAATATTCTAATAAGCATCATCGCGTACGAGTTTTTCCACCTCTCCACGTTGTATATACATATACACGCTGCCGTTTCGCAAGGCGGCGCAAAATCTCCGCCTCGCGGCCAATCCCGCTTCTCCCGGCTCTCCTACCGTTTTTTTTTCTCTTCTAAGCAATCACCTCAGCAGCGACTGCAGCGCGCAACTGTACTTTCTCCCTTATGGCGCAGCACAGCAGCAAGCGCATCTCTCGCGGGGCGGCGGCAAAAAACTTGCGAGCGCCGCGCGCAAATACTTACATATATACGCGCGCGCGTATCGCCGCGGGCAGCAGATGCATGATTTCGCGGAAGAACCGATGGGAAAGGTAGTCTCATGCGTGCACATCGGGCTGCAGTGTAGCGCATGCATTATGTATTTGTCGCCTCGGTGCGCTTCTCTCTCGGCGGCTCACGCGGGAATTACTATTTTATATGGTCTCGTTTCCCCCCGCGCGGCTTCCACTGCGGCTAAATGAGTCTAGAGCCGTGGGTATTATACGCGTGCGATTTATCGCTTGATTTATCGAAGAGACGCGCGCGAGCGTGTTTTGTCCATTTTTCTCTCTTCGCGTACGAATTCGGCTCGGCGCGACGAAATGATGGATTGCCCCGTTCGCCAGTCGACGAAAAAGTGAGCGCGTGCGCGCTTTCATCCCCCTTTAGCCGAGAGTCGAGCTTTTGACCTCGAGTTGTTGTCGCTCATTTTGTCTTTTTGCCGGGAGGAAAGAGAGCTAGTTTTTCCACGCGCGCGCGCCTGCCTGCGTGTGCGAGCTGAAAAAGGCAAATCGAGAGAAAAAATGTCGGATACGGGGAAAAGGGACGGTTCGCGAGTGCTTGAGGGATTGGAGTCGCGACGATTGCTCGCGGGATTGGATTGCGAGATGGATGTGATAGCCGGTAGTATTAGCGGAAATTGTTTGATTTAAAGTATTAGATTTATACTCTATTCGGATTTCACCTTAAAAGTGATCGATTCTTTTAACTTTACTTTGCACAGTAGTTTATCGATATTTTTATTTTAACGTTTTAAAGATTAGAACCGGCAGATGACTTTTTTAGCATGAAAATTTTAATATATCATAATCTATCAGAGTGAATAGAAAAATTCAACGATAACCGTCTTCTATAGTTATTCAAAGATGTTATTAGTGAAACCAATTAATTTTATAATATTTAATAAAGAATATTATTAAATCAGGTTAATTGTTTGTTTATTCAATGGTAAGAAACTTTTTGCGATAAATAATCATGTTCAATTTGTAACTTTTCCTGCACTTATAGCAACCGCATCATTTCAAAGACATTTAAATGATAATGAAACACTTAAACGCGAAGCTTATGAGTACTTAGATGTCAGACGCTATATTGTTCAGCTCCCGGTAGCCGGACTTTCTTCCTTCACACTGCCACGATGCGAGGAAAAACGAAACTGCACTGAGCGTCAGTAGTGCGCTCAATCGGAAACGCGATCAAGTCATTAGAATTCAATGTTTTTTAATTGTTCAGCGGTAATTATTAAAGATTTCTTTGATATGTTTAATTCATGTACTGTGTCCTTAATTACCCGAACAAGAAATTTACGTTTCTCGATCAGGATTATTGTAAATGGCCGTGGAAACTAACTTGAAAGTGTCTAATTTCAATATTTTCACATCTGACCTTTTATATCGATTGCATGCAGCAACGATGTTTACTAAAATGTGTTAAATTATAATTATTCATTGCTTATACGGAAAATAATATTCACTTGATGCATAATTTTAATCTCTGGTATTTAGGGAAGGTAATGCTATAAAGTCCTGATTAAGTATTTTTAACATGAAACCTAATACAATAGATAACTGTTTAGATTTAAAAATTGAATGGTAAAGTAAATGCACTTCCGATTGTCAATTTTATGAAAAATAATAAAAATTTAATGTGTTTTAGACACGAACAGTCGTAGCACTCTTATGATCACGAAAAACTAGAATAATCTTTTTTAAAAAAAAGTGGCAAGAATAATGCAACATTCATTAAACTTGTTGCATTACAAAAACTACAATGCAGTTAATCGTATGATAAACGTTTTATTGCATTCAACAAGGCTACGTGGAATCTAACAAGGCGCGATATTATCACGCCGTGCGCACATGCACAATATAAAAGAATGATAACGAAAATTAAGAAATAATTAATATCTGAAAGCCGCAACGTAATCCATCATCTCACGAAAATTGACTCATCCCTAACCTCCCACCGAACTAATTACATCCTACGGTATGCAAAGAATTTTCAACTAGCGCGAGCTACGTCAAGCAAAAAAATAAAATAAAAGGAAATCTCAATTTTTCGCAATACAAACGCCATAGAGAGAGGATCGTTTCACTAATTGCAGCGCCGACTCTGTAACTTATCCTTGGCGCGCATGCGAATCCGCCATAAATATTCCCGTTTCATTATAAAAACTCGAGCGATATGCGGCTTCTTTATGTAAAGATGGCGCGAGTGAACTTTATATTAGGAATTTTTTTTAATTGGTCGGACGCTTACTTCCTCCGGGCGTACGCGCGCGCAAAACGTAGTCCTCGTAATTCTCCCTTTCGCTCCGCGCGCGCACTCGCAGAAATGATCCTTTATCCGGTGCTTTGCCGCCCGCAGCTTTGACACGATAAGACCGGATAACGACTATTTAAGTGCTCTATTTAATTAGCCGCTGAATTGTAAAAAGCACAGGCTCGCGCTTCAGATCGTTGACTTTGAATTGTAATTTTTTATATTATGGTTATGGCGAAATGTTAATGAGCCGGTTATTAGAACGTGTTTAGGGTTCTACAGGCCGCAGATGCCGACACGTTACAAAAACTCGATAATTGTAATTATTGTTATTTGATACAGAAGTCACTTATGTGCCTTAATTAATTGAATAGAAATTTATTGATTTGTCAGAAAATTAAACATCTTTCTCTGATTTTGTAATATTTTTTCACGATGTTGTTATTGGTTAGTATTGCGAATAGTTATTATAAATTGTTAACGCTGCGTGCGAGCTGATGATTAACATTTAACTGTAAATAATTTAAAAATCAGTTATCGTAATTTTAAATATTTATAAACGTAGTTAATAAAATTTAAAATTGTTATCTAGAAACACAGAGTGCCCGTTATCATTCAAGTAATTTCAACGATTATATTAGATTACTCATACATACAACATGTGCGCATTAACAAAGGTGTGGGTGATACATCAAATTGAAAGAAAGCCGCGTAAAAATTCTAAAAAAAAAAGAACCTTATCGTAGGCTTATCCGATCGAGCATCGGTTTGAATAAATAAATTGCAATAAATCGACCACTATTAATCGTCATACCAGCTATCGCTCCAACATCAAAGGAACGATATGAATAGCACTAATATCACGTGTCTGTCACTATTGCATATTGTTTTCTTGCTTGATTTAAAAATTATTTAGTTATTTTTTTTTCTAAACAAGTTCCTTATGAACAAGCTCTTCGATGAATTTTTTATAGTGGATATCGAGAACATTAATTATACCAATGTCATCCTACATATATTAATTATCATTTTGATTGGAAATTAAATTTTTGACAATCAAAAAAGAATATTGTAAAACAAATCTCTTATTTCTCTTCTTAAAATAGTTTCTATTACTATCCACGAATATTTATTAAACCCGAAGTATAAATTGTGAAGAAATTTATGTATATTTACGAGTTTACAACAATTTTTTAACCTATCTATAAAAGCAAGGAACGATTCGTCCGTAGCGTTTGGATCGCCGAGCAAATAATGTTATCACCGACATATCATAAATAATATCAAAATGAACATTTCAAAGTATTTGCTGCGTGGCGCGCAAAGCGATCCCGCGAGCATCGTCGCGCGTTCTCAGGCATCAAAATACGAGGATCATCGGCGTCGAATTGAAAAATACATAATAAAGATAAAGAAGATGAGTAATCGGTCGGAACTCGCGCATGGACGCAAGAAAAGAAGGGCACCCCGAGCACACGAGAGCACCGAAGACAGCGCAAAGATCGAGAAATAGAAAGAACGAGAGAAAGAGGAGAGAATCGCTGCTGCGGCGACTGGGGCGCACACACCATGACAGCCTATGTCATTACCGTGTTACTTATAAGCTTCTCAGGCCGGCGACGAGCGCTGCATACGGAACGAGCCTTCCGCACAGCAGCGCCGCGATCGATGATTGCGAAAGCCCCCCCGCGCCTGAAAAAGCGTCGACGACGACGGGGCCGACCTCCTCGTGGCACGCCGCGAATGCAAGGATGCACACGCGCGCACGAGTATATCGCGGCATTAATCGGCCATTAATATGCGCGTTGAATATTGATTGATTGCCCAGGAAATATTTCTTTCGCAACGCGCCGTGTCGCCGTATAGGCCGAGCGCGCGACCGGACTGTTATGCCATCGGAGAGGAGAGGAGGAAAATGGGACAAAAAAGGAATTTATGGCGCGTATATAAGCCGAGGATGCGCGTGAGCTACGTATAGAGACGCGCGAGTGCGTTGCTGAGAAATGTCGTAAGTGCACGCGCTACTTGAAATGGAACGTTTTCTAGGGAGCGCGTATACTGCGTATAGCTCTGCATCAGGCTGTTTCGGAGCGACGTACGCAAAAACTACGTGTCAGTTGCTTTTGTGGATGAAAATGGAGGAATAGAAATGTTTTAACTATGGTCAATTGAATTGCTGATCGTGGGTAATGTAGGTGTGGAGAAGTTTAGGTTTAAAATTTTGTGGGTTTTCGTTCGAAAAATGTCGTTTGTATTTGTTTCATAAACAGCGCAAGTGAAAGTATGAAGAAAACGACATTTTTTATGAATTCTTTTTTAATTATGTAAAATATGTTCAACTCCTAAATGTTGATCGAATAATAAAAAAAATATCTTATTAAAAAATTATCAGTACTGATCGTTCCAAATGTCAGAAATAAAAAGAGTGAAAGGACGAAAGAATTAAAGAGTCTCCCGAAGAAAAATTTACATTTCTCTCTTTTTGCTCGTCGTCACTCAATCCAGAGGGGCTAATTGCAGTCAGGCAAGACGGAAGAGACGAAGACATTCGCGCCGAGATTCGATTGCGCTTCCATGGATTCCCTTAAAGTACTTGTGCACGCGCTCACGTAACGAGGTAGCGAGTCTCTCTTGCTCGCTGCTGCTTTTCAACGGACTCGTTCGATATTCATTAGCTTTTTCGCGAAATCGCGTACCGTTGCACCGTTCCTCAGAAGCGATCAATACGCATGGATTACGGAACTGTCCGTTTTTTTCCTCACCCCCCTTCTCTCTCCACCCGACTATACTCGTTTATTTTTGCTCGTTCAAAGGAAGGATTATGCACACACGTGTGCACGCGTCTGACGTTTGTTATTCTGCGGAGCGCGTTTTTAAATGCCGCGCTGCTTCATTACGATTATTCAAAAAATGTTGTTTGTATATTGCAGCAGCGGCTAACGGAATTTATATTATGTAAGCGGATGTTGACTAATTGGCAAAGCCCCAAGTTTTCAAATGAGGTTTCGCAATGACGTATCAGATATTCGAGCGAATACAAATGTATAGCAATGGTATGATTCCAAATATGCAAATACAAAAAACTGATTATTTCTATGTAACAAATTTTATTTATGGCCTTTATGCACTTTTCGTTAAAACTGAAATTTCTTTATCAGTAAATATTTAATTATCTTGTAAATAAACTTTTCAATAATGTAGACAAAATTAATTAAATTGTAAGTACATAATAGTAGTTATAGACTTGATGAGTCAGACATACCACTGCTCACTCCCGTTAAATTTGTCTAATTTTATTAATTATATTAAAATTGATTACACAATTGCAACGTAGATGATAATAAAGATTTGGATTTCAAAATATATCTTGTTGATATAAAATTCTAATTTTCTTAAATTTAATTCTTTCACATACATTACAACAACATATCCATGCATGCATTCCAATTCTTGCTATCGTCCACTCCTGCCCCTCTCAAGCAGAGACATATTAAAGCGAGCCCTCGTTTCTCTGTCTTCTCGTCTATACTTTCTCACCCTGTTATCGTCCTCCCTATACGCGTCCTCTAGCACCACGTGCGCGCGGCCATTCCTCACGCGCTCTCCCACGCATCAATTCTCTCTCCCTCTCTTTCTCTCTCTCTCCCATTCTCCCTTTTTCTCCTCGCGCGCGCGCGTCTCATTGCTCATTTCACTTATTCTCCGGGCGTCTTTCGGCCGCTTTGTTTCCATCCCCCCTTTCCTATATTCTCTATCTCTGCGCGCCGCGCGAGAAACAAAACAAACCCGGGGAAATTATGAGTCTCCGTACCATCCGCAATAACTGCTTGATATATATCCTCGCGCCGATGCTGCTGCTGCTGTTGGTGCAGTGGCGGCGTGGTGCGAAGGATCGTCGGGAAACGCCAGAAAATACGGAGGTGCCGACGACTGCCGACGAGATATCGGGATCCCGACGGCGCGCAGCCGGGTAAAAGTTTGTGGAGGGAGGCTAGCTCGATCCGCTTCCTGGCTGGAAGTCGAGCGCGAAGATGCTGCTGCTCCTCTCTTTGGGTCTATAGTTGTGCTGCTGCGGTTGTTGTTGAATTTACTTGAATTTTGAATGCTGGAGAAGTCGGTCTGAAAATTATACATGACTTTAGTAATCTTGAATAATTTATACAGATATTTGAATATTGTATATTATAATATAACGTATAAAATCACGCATGATATACTTTTTTTAGACGACTTATTAACTTTTAAGAATATTTTTTTTAGTTGGATGTAGATATACATAAAAAGAGTGAATCATATCATGTTTAGATCAGAGATTTGAATTCTTTGTCTGCAAAATTGTTTCGAATACATAGACAAATTCCACGCGAAAAGAAAATCTTACCAAATAATGTAGAAAAAACTATAATTTCTTATATATTTGTGGCATTCGTCTTATGTATTTTCTATATGTGTGTCTTACGTACTATATGTTTTCTTATTTTCTTTTGTTGATTTTAATTTTTTTCTAGAGTCTGAGATATACCTTCTACTTTTATTATTTCTAACTTCTATATTTCGGTTATCGTATCGTAATATTAAATCAATTCTGTAAATGTTTTTCTATATTTTTATTCCCTAGTAATTGTACTTTCTGATCGAAACGCAACGGGACAGGCGTGCTTCTGCTAATTAGGCACGTGCGTTCTATTTGTAATCTTCTGAAAGATAAGGTATCTATACTTGCAGCTTTTCGATATTTCTAGACCCAGCCGATTCACTGTTAAAAATGTCTTAAAATTTAAGAAACTTGTAAGTTTCAAATTTACTAAATTTTAAGAATAATGTAACTGAACATAATTATTTAGTTAGTTATTTTCAAGACAAGACAAGATTCTTGACACCACAATCTTGATATTGTTTCGAAAACTGTATCTAAATATTGTATCGATTATTGTCTTGAAGTTTGAGGCAAGACAATACAATATCAAGATTAATCTTGCTATAATATGCGCACAATAAAGTATAGGTAACAAGTATAATTGTACCCGATGGTAAATTTTTACCGTTCACATCGTTATATATAACGTTTCTTTTCTCAATACACCACCCCACTATTAACGAAGACCGCGAACAAATAATAGTGTATCTAATAAAAATCAGCGAGACCCGATCGCTCAAGATTATTAAACGCAAGAAAAACATGTTTACACGGCGACTTTTCTTGGGACACGGTACACTTATCTCGCGCTCGCGCGTCGCGCGACTTTTCCTACCTCCCAGGCGTTCGCACACATACATAGACCCTGTTATAAAACGTACTCGCACGCAAATTGGGTTACCGCGCAAAGTAATTGAAGCAAACTGACTGCCGTTCTCTCCCTCTGCGTGTTGACTCAACGACTTTGCCATCACCGCTGCCGCCGCCGCTGCTGCCGTTTCCCACCCGACGATGTCGACTATAGGCAATCCCGTTTCCTCTCTTTCCCTCATTTCAGGGGAACCACGCTCAAGTTTCTCTCTCTAAAAGTCATTTTTCGGTCATTTTCTTACATATACACGCGCGCTTGACTTTATAGGGCGAGTCTTATCGGCCGCATAATTTGTGGTTCTTTTAAAGCATCGTTAGCGCGCACGAGGATCCATGAGTGTCACTTCTATATATCTCTGTAGCGAGTGGTACACACATCATGCGCGTATCCGGCGATTGCGATCATTAAAACCGTCCGGAAGCCGAGAAGTGTAGCGGGAAAAGAAGAGACACTTTTTCGCCGAAGCGCGCGCGCGCGCGATTGGAAAAGCTCGCTTGCTTTTGTCTCCCGCGTCGCGTTTGCTTTCGCAGTTTCTTTTGTCCTCCCTCTCTCGAACACAAGAGGCTCTGCGCGTGTGTACTTTTCTCGTGTGTATACATATGGTCGAGGGGATGCCGCGTCCTTCCGTATATACATAGCTTCAACAACGCGCGCGCAATTAGTGCTCTGCTTTTGGGAATTTTGCTTTTCCGGTTCGAATATGTTTTTCCAACTGTTTTTCTCTCCGCGTCTCTGACAAAAGCGAGTGTATTGTCTTTTCGGGTTGTAAGGAAAATTTATGGAAAAATATGTGGGCACAAAGAGCCGGCTCTCCTTGACGATCAATTAACTCGTGTGTGCGCGTGTATGTAAGCCGAAAAAGATGACTCTGCGGTCAATACGCGGAAGAGCTTTCACGAGGGGGAGAATTCTCTCTCTTTCTACAGGGTTATTAATTAGTAATGCCCGCGGGAGATAGATTGAGGCGGTGGGTGGTAACGGGGGTTAACGCTTTCCTCGGCCTATTCTTCCCCCGCGTCATCGTGTTTTCCGACGAGAAAACGATGATTCCGCCGGAAGCTTCTTCTCCATCCCTCTCGTGTGTATATATGATAAACCGCTAAACGTTCACTCTCCACCACCACGAACAAGACGTCAGCTGCTGCTGCTTCTACCACCCCCGCGACTAATTCAGACCCATTGTTACATTCCACTTTCGCCGCCATCAATCTTCCCCCATTCTTATACAACTCTCTCCGCCGACAAAAAAAAAAGTAAAAATTAACGATCCTCGCCGCTTTTCTTCATCCGCCACAAATGCGCGTGCCCGAGGGAGACAGAAGAGGAAGTGGCGAACGTGATGCAATTTCGCGGAGGCGCGAATCCTGCGCCTCCCTCTCTCTCTTTTTCTCTCTCTCTCTACTCGCGCTTGCGCGAACGGATATTTTTGGAATGTAGGACGCGCAAGGTTCGCGGCCGCCGCTGTGTGTTCTATACATATATAATACCCTTCCTGCAAAATGCAGGGAGCCGAGCTCGAGCGGCAAGACGGCTAGAATTTTTCAAAAATAATATATACCTAGCGGATTCGTGAATTCAAGGAGTAGGAAGCGGAGGAGAAAAGGAGCGAGGTTGCGCGAGTGACGCAAGAGAAAAAGGGGGCTTTTTCGGGTGGGGGACGCTACGGTTGACTGATGTACGTAGGGGGACGACTGAGCGCTTATATTGACGCGAGCGTGTCGGAAATATAAATTGTATTGAAATTCGGATTTTTCGTTTCAATCTAAGAGGGGAGAGAGAGAGATTTTTTTCTTCTGTACACTATTGTCAAGGGATTCTCGCGTTCGCATAATATTGTATTCCGCGTGTGTAAAAGGACTCTCGAATAAGTGCGCGGCCTTTGCCAGGAAAAGAGAGTCATCGGGTGGTCGTAGGGCGCAGAAAAGTCTCGTTCGGGGACTAGGGCTTCACGATGAAGCAAGATTAATCTTGATATTGTATTGTCTTGCCTCAATATTCAAGACAATAATCGATACAATATTTATATACCGTTTTCTATACAATATCAAGATTGTAGTGTCAAAAATCTTGTCTTGTCTTGAAAATAACAACATTTTCTAATCGTAATAATTTATCGAAATAATAAATTCATAACTCAATA
>UXGD01006369.1:0-12621 GCA_900474315.1 Torymus auratus
AATTTTCAGTTTAAAAATTCATTTGAGGTAGCTTCGTAATAATTCAACGACGTTTTAATTCGTTTAAGCTGATAATGTCTTAAAGAGAATTCTCCCAGTTGTATCCTTCGTTGAGTGAATTCTGCGTTAGTGCTTTTTACCAAGCTGTTGACGTATTATGACTGTAATTCACAATAGTATATTGTGTACCTAGGGCGCAAAGTGGGCCTTTTTAGATCGAGTGCATGGAGTTTGTAGTACGAGTCGTAGGTGAGCTAGCACAAACCAAAGGCGAGTGCGTTGCGAACCGAAGACGAGTACTGCAACCACACGAGGTCAAAAGAGCCGTTCTCGAGAAATTACGATTTAAAAAAAATGTTAAAAAAATTTTAACCTCAAATATCTCTGAAATTTACTAACCAATCATTTTGCCCCGCGAACTCGACCGAGAACTATCCAAAATCTACCTCTACAAGGAATTTTGAAGCGATTAAGTCAATAATTTTACTTCCGTAATCGTAGGACATACCAAACTCGTTTTTTTCATTTTTCAATTAAGTGTTTGTAAAATTCATGATCAAGTCTACAAACGAACGAAAAACAGAAAAGATTAGTATTTCTTATTAAATTTCTTTTAATGGACAACATCTGCTTTTGCAACATTGGATATTTGATAACAAGAATTATGTGTCGTTATGTTAAAAACCATTTTTCCTGTTGTATTATAGTTTTCAGATTAGAATGTGTAAAAAAATCATTGTGGAAATTTTTCGTATAGCTTTAGATCTACTAGATCACTGAAGCCACCTTAAAAAATTTGAAATCCTTTAAAAATTACGCTAAACTTAAGTTCCAAAATTTACTAAATATATGTGGTAAACAGTTCTCGAAGAATGATCGATGATAAGCGGACCTCAAAATTTTAACGTATGTAACAAAGATAAGGCAGTGTTTGCAAGGGTGACCCAAGGGCTGAGTACACGGAGAAAAATTTTGTACTAAAAATTACTATTCTTTATAGTAAACGGGGGACATACTCGTATTTTCATCAAAATTACTACAATGTATAGTAAAAATTGCTATTTATATAGTAAAAATTGCTATACCTTCTTTTATGCATCCGTCCCGGACCTTTTCCGGATTAGGAGAAATCCCAAAAGAGAACTAATAGACATGGGCTTGCCGCGTAACTTAGTTGTAAAATACTCATAAATCTTACAAAAATTCCACAAATCCGAGTGCAAAAACCTCACAGGTAATGAGGTTTCTGCCCTTTTTAAGGTTTCTGCCCTTTTTAAGGTTTCATGAGTACTTTATAACAGTAAAGAACAGGCCAGAGGTCGAGCAAAAAGTATTAAGCATCCGCAGCGAGCTAATAATAAACCTTTCAAATAGTTTATACATATATGGTGATTGCAATTTCAGATGTATGGATTTTTATCATTTGTCTGAAATTCCGAGAAAAGAAAATACTTAATAATTTTTCTACAAAAAAAGTCTTCTTCATGCGATCGTTATGGATGCCCGTCGTTGAATGTTACTGTAATGTTAGAAATTTGGAATGTATGTAATAAAAACAAATAACAAATGGCCTATCTAGTGAGCTTAGAATTCTCGCTGGTAATGTATTATCCGCACGCTGTTGATGTATATGATCTGATTGAACTGAGCGATTGCCCTGTAGCCTTTCCAAACTATAAAATGAATTTTCTCCGAATTGTGAGCCTCTGTGACGCATATGTTTCATCTTACTTTACTACAGTTCTCTTATACACTCTCCACTTTGTAACACTATACTTATATCGTATGAATGCAAATAGATTTGCGGTTTTTGAGTAAAAGAATAAAACAAAAATAAGAGCATATACAATTATTAAAAATAAATTCAGTTATTCCTTGTACGACTTTATTGATCAAAAATTTTTTTCGTACATTTTATCAACGTATAAGATACAGTCTGAAAGGAAAGCTTTAAACTAGTGATAATTTTGACTTATTTTATAAAAAATGTCTATTATTGCTAAAGAAAAAGTGCACAGTAATCGCATATAGCTCATTCGAGTGTTGCACTGAATGCGTGTACATGAAAGCATCCTTTCCTTATACCTACAGCGTTCAATCGAATCTGTAACAATAGAATATAACTTTGACAATGACTGAAATAGAAAATCTAATAAGAAAGAAAAACAAAGAGATGGGTTCGTTATATGTCACATTGAATGCTGGAAAAAGTTTTACACTTTTCCAATATTTCGAGAAAAACCATAAACTCCGAAGAATAATGAACAATCTTATTTCGTGTCCGAGATTATCAAATAATATTTTTTATTTATTGTCTTTTCCTTTTTGTCAAATAATTTTTAAGAAATGATAGTTTACTAAAATCTTCATACTGAAATCTCTTCGTAGAGAAAAAACGCTAAATAAGTGTAAATACAGCGAATATCTCAAGGCAAATATTTATTTACTTAAATGTTATGTTATACAGTAATAAAGTAAGGAAGTTCATGACCCCTGGTGGTTCTCAACCGATTTTTTCGGCATTGTATGATGGAAGATTTGAGAAATTGAAAGTAAAAATTGGTTTCTCGTGCCTCATTTAGAACTGATCGTCAAAACATGATCCATTTTTTCATGCGTTTTGAATAATCCCAATTATTACCGGTTTTTTCGTGCCAATTAAAACGTCTGTTATTACGAAATTGAAAAGGGGGATTCCGGGTAAAAACTGCGTAAATTTTGAAGCTTAATAATAGTATCTCTATTTTAGATTGTTATAATGATCTGAAATTTTGTGCAGTTATGTACCTTTTATAATGAACAGATGTATCAATTTTCGTGAAGATTGCAAGACACCGCGTTTTGGCATGAATTATGTCAATACCACAGGCACATAAAATAGAACAAGTAAATTGTTCACCAGGTCGGACTTAATTTCTTATGTATTTTGAGTTGGTAAGCCCAAATATAGCTTCACTTGACCGTTTTATCACTACAGAATTTTCAAATATTCCTAACATTATAAATTTGATTGCTTAGTATGTCCTATAAAATCCATTTTGAATCATCTGAATGTGATTTTTCTTATTCAAAAAGTATTAAATTAGAATTTTCAATCCACAAATCCTGTGTATGTAAGATTGTATTCAGACGATTTAATCTAGGAGTCGAATTCAAATTTGATATAATCATGTATATCTTTTTATCATATAAGACACAAATTTTAACATTATCCATTATTCATTATAATTATTTAAATGTGGTCGTGTCCCTCAATTCAAACTATCGATTTAATTTACCTTATTGTAATCATCTAATCTATTTAATAGTACCTGTAGGTAACAGATAAGGGGGTACAAACATTCTTGAATTGCCCTGACAATAAATAATATTTTACTGCATATATCTTTATTAACAAAGTTTTAGATTTTGTTTTGTAAAACTAGTATGATGTTATTTTTAATATTAATTATATAACTTATATCTATACATTTTCTTTTTGAAGTTATAAATGTTGGCACTTCCAAACCAAAAGGCGTTATCTGAGATCCGCAGTTTAAAAAGGCGTTATCTATAGGACAATTTGAGATAAGGCGTTATCTGCGAGAGTCTATTCGAAAAAGGCGTCACCTGCCGCACAGCTGTCTGCAGGTGCTCTCACGATCTTGACCAATGACGTGACGCAAAAGAATCACGTGATCCCCTTTCTTTATACCCAATCTTCCCCCATCCTTCATCATAATTCTGAGAATCGTCGACAAGCAGCGATAGCGACTGCGTGTCAGCGCGGGCGCACAGTGAGTGTTTACATTCAGCTGGCCGCAGGCCGATCGCCGACGAATCATTTGTTCGCTGGTCCACGTGCGTGCAGGTTCGAATAGACAACACCACACCGACCGGCGCCTGTTTACGTTTCATCTTCCTGTGGATTATTCGCATTTATTTGCTCCGGAGATACGTCCTTGATCCATGTCGCAGCTCACGTACATATGACAATTGGCACGTGCAATCTAAAAGTATAAGCATGCAAAACAAAATTCTTTTGAGGACTGTGTTGAGTAATTAGACCTATAGACCAAAGAAAAGCTGGGAGAAAATGTCTCTGCGCAAAGAATATGAATGTAAGTGATTCGTTTTAATTTTCTGTAGAGTTCATTTTATAAGTTACACCATTTTATGTTTTTATAAATTTTTTGTATAAAAAAAACTAGTACTTATTATGTTTATTATATTTTTGCTCCATAGTCGCAGTAATGAAAATTATTTATTCAAAAAAATTAATAATTTATAAAATTAAAAAATACTCAATTTTCTAGGTATGGATGTTGTGATTCCACAAAAAGCAGTAGAAATCAAAGTTACTAATATAGTTAATCCCTATTTTATACGAATTTGTCAAGTACCTCAAGATTATAAAGCAAAAGATGAGTTATCTAGGATTTTACAAAGAGTGGTTAAATCTGATCTTACAAAAATTTTTAATGATGACTATACACCAATGATTGGAGATGTAAATATTTTTAAAATATTGTTATTATATATTAATATTTTTAGCATTTTTATATTAATTTAGTACGGAAATATTTTTAGAACGTTATTATATCAAATCAACTGGATTTGCCAAGCTGGATTTGTAGAGGAATCGTTACAGATACGGCAACAAAAACTACTGATGTATTCCTTATAGACTATGGCATTGTAGTTAATGTACCAACCAAGTCTGTGTTAAAATACTCACCAGCTTCTGTAAAAATAAAAGCATTAACATCAGTGATTGGTATTTATAATATTTTACCAGCAGATATTTCTAAATTTCAGTAAGTTAACATCAAAATTTTTCTGAAATTGAAATCCAATATAAATATAATATTTTGAATACACTATTTTCCAGAATTTCAAAAGTATGGCCAGAAACTACCATTAATTTTGTAAAGTATTTGATTGAAAGCTCTAAAAAAATTTATTTTGAAGCTTTGGCTTGTGAGAAAAAAACAAATTATAAGCGTGGAGAATTATTTTTAGTAATGGAGAACAAGAATGTTTGTTTGAGTAAAGTTTTAATCTGCAGTCTTTTGGCTATACCTTTGCATTATGATGGTATGTTAATTTCAATGAATTTATTAATTATTGAAATCAATTGAAATCAATATCTTTAAAAATACATTTTTTAGGACTTTTACAAACACTAAAAGCTGATGACACTACTCATGAAATTGTCTTGCCATATCATTTAAAACAGTTAGTATTTATAAAATTTAACGATTTCGTACTATTTAAATGATGAAAACATTACCTATATTCTTGATATTATTCCAGAAAAACAATTGATGCTAGTGTTGTAAAAAAAGAAAATAAGTTTAGTGAAAAAAGAAAAACAAGTAGAAAAAAAGAAACTAGTGATAAAATATTAATTCATAGTAATTTTACTTGTAAACGTTTACTACATGTAGCAGATTCAGGATTTGATTTATCTGTACAAAAGGTTTGCATACATTTTATTAGTCTCTTTAATACAGCTATATTTAATAAAGCATAAATTATAATGGTATAAATAGAATAAAGTAACTTGTAGAGTTAGTAATGAGACTATTTATAAAAGCAAACAGCATTTTATAAACTTAGCTATAATTATTTTGTATAAATTTTAAGGCTCTTGAAAATAATGGTGTTCGTTCACCAAGAAATATTCAATCGTATATGTGGCCTGCTATTAATCAAGGACTTAACGTAGTAACTATTAGCACTCCAGATTCTGGGAAAACTGTAGGATATATAGTTCCTATTGCTAGTAATATTGGTAATAATGAAGAGGTAAAGCACAATATAATAATAATTTAGATTTTACATAATTTCAATATCTAATCTAAATAATTATTAAAATTTATAGGCAGTAGTAGAAAAGCAAAAGAAATCTATTGAAATAGCAAAACCAACGGTCTTAGTTTTGTGTGCAACAACAAGTGAATGTATTAATGTTGCTGCAATGTATAAAAATGTTTTATACAATCATAAGACCATAAAATCTTATGCTGTTTTTCCAGGATTGACAGATTCTCAAATATTTGTAAGATTATTTATAATTTTGTGCATTAATTTATATTATGTGTATACTATTTGAACTCAATTTTGCAATAATTTTTTCAGAGTAATATTCACAATAAATTCCACATACTTATCTCAACACCGCCATTTTTATGCAGAACACTACAAAAATTTTCTAAACATTTGAATTTGTCGGAATTATCTTATTTAGTTCTAGATGATGTTGATATTTTATTGAATAAATATCTTCCTGAAGTATGTATTGAATTTATGTACATTTTAAAAATTTTGTATTTATTGTATTTCCAACTAATAACCACTATTAAATAATATTCTGTTTTTTTAGTTAAAAATTTTAATTGAACGTTTTAAAATTATTAACAAAGAGAATACAAATGTTATTCAAGGTGGATCAATGCAAATAATAATTAACGGACAAACTTGGACTGAAAGAGTTCGTTCCTTTATAAATACTTATATAGAAAATCCACATATTTGTATTAGCTCTTTTGTAGAAGCAGCTGCATTTAATAATGTACAAGGAAGGATGTTAATTCGTCATTCTGATCAGAAGAAACGTGAAGTTTTAGGTATATTAATTACATTAAAATTGTGTAATAATTTTTGCAATTACTGACATTTTTTTCTAAAATTTTAGAAGTTTTGGGGGATTATTTGAAAATTAAAACCATGATATTTTGTGTAAACAGTGAAGAAGCTAAAGAATTAAGTGATTTTCTTGTTTCTAATTCTATTGAGACATTGTTAATCCATGACGAAACAGTTATAACTAAAATTCATGGTAATGTAAACAATAATAAGTTATTATTTTATCATCTTTAGTACTTTAGTATACTGTACTTATTACTTATATATATATATACATACAATTTTTTAAAGAAATAAGACAACAGTGGATAAGATACTTGTCTGGTATGTATCCAGTAATCATTTGCACCGACCAAGTTTTGTCAGAGCTCGAAATTTCTGACATAGAATTTTTAATTCATTACAGTATAACAAATACATCAAAAACCCAGTTTAACAGACGATTTTCTGTTCTGATGGATAATTGGCTCTCAGTATGTTAAGAGTATATCATAAAAATATGAATTATTACAATTACTTATCTTAATCTGATTCTATTATTTTTAGGAACCAAAAACTAAATGCAAAATGCTTATATTATTTGATGAAACAAAAGAAAATGTACATTTTAGAGGAGTTGTAAATATCTTGGAAAGATTACAAGTAGAACTGCCACATGATTGGAGTCAAATAGCTGAAGTATGATTTCTTAATATTTGATTAAATGATTAAATTTGTTATTATTTTTTAAATAATTATTTTATTGTTCATAGGGACTTGATTTAGCAAATGATTTAAAAAAGAAAAATTATCCTTTATGTGATCGTATTAAAATGTTTGGCAGTTGCGAAGCAAACCATTGCCTATGTAGGCACCGTGTAATTGCAGAAGTTGATCTTCCAACCACAAAAGTTTCAATGTGGGTTACAGTTTATATTTTTAAATACTGAAACATTCAATTTTTATATATGTATTTGATAATTCATTTTTTAACTATCACTTTTATTATTTTTACAATAGAGGAGACGAGCTTAAAATGATTGTCACACATGTCCACAGCGCTTCACATTTTTCAGCTCGAATTTTGGATAGTGTAAGAAAGGATGAATTGACAGGCAAAGAAATTGTGACCAAATTTGAAAATAATATTGTACAAGTCAATATGAAAATGTTAAAGTATTATTCTCGACATGGCAACAGGTATATTACATTTCCTTATTTTAGTGTAAATAGATTTTTATTAATTAGTATTAGTTCTTATTAGACACATGGTTTTTTAGGAGGTCAGAAAAAGAAATTTGTGTTGGTCACATTTGTGCATGGAAACAAGCTAATGACACCTTTGAAAGAGTACAAATACTTAATATTGTTGAAAGGGATATTAGAACAGAAAAACCTAGAATTGTTAGACTTCGAAATATAGATGATGGACGAATTTTGGAACGAATTTACGTAAGATCAAGAAAAATATTATTTTCTAAATTATTGAGATGAAATATCTACATAATCTCAATCATTATATTTTTTTAATACAAAAAATTAATAGTTATTATTCAGAGAAAATATTGTGGCAATTCCTTCCCTTGATACTTTATTGTGAATTACATTACAACTTCTATTAATATAAAAAATGACTATTATCATTAAATTTAATACTCAAAATGTTGTAGGATAATTAAACTTATTGGAAAAACATACACGTAATTTAATTTACAATTATATTATTTAGGCCAGCGAATTGTATGAAATTTCAAAAGAAATTTTACAAGAAAAAACTCCCATTGTTGATGTATTCCTAAGCAACGTTGCTCCTTTTGATGAATTGAAGTGGACTGATACAGCTACAGAGGTCGTTCAAAAATGGTTCAATGACCAGCAGAGTGCAACATCAAATATTTCTATAAAAGTAAAGATTACAAGTTCACATTGGTGAAAACTATGTTTTAAAAGTTGTATTCTTTTTTTTTTATTATTTGTAACTTCTTATTTTGTTTTATAGGTTGGCCTGCATTTTGGTCATTCAATTTGGACAGATTTTGTAGTAAGTAAATCTAAACTGATGGGATATAAGGATTTAGTTAGTTCTTCATTAAGTGATCATATTAAGAAAAATGGATATGGTACTGGAAGTAGAGGCCTGTTAAATAAACTTAAAAAATTGTGCATAACTGGTGGCCTAACAGAGATTAATGGTCATTCATTGAAAGTGATTGAAGAAGAAAAACTAAATACACCAATAGATGAATGTGATTAATTCATCCACATTCTAGTAACTAATTTTAATAAGGATTTTTGGAATTATGCCAAAGAAAAGGAATATAATATAAAAAATGTAATTTTTTATTCAAAGAATGGATAACATCTTGTTAAAGATATAATTCGATCCATTTCTATACCTAGAAAAAAATTGCTTCATAAAAATAATACGTATTGAACTTATTTTAAAAATATAAGAAATTACTTTTTTCTTATATGATATTTAATATTATACCAAAAATAGTATTTTTGAGTGAATGAGATTTCAGTACATGTAAATAAATATGAATGTTATAATAAAATGTTAATCTTTTTATAAAAAGAAAGCAAATATATATTTTAACAATAATAATTTAATCATTTATTTCTGTTAATTAACAAAATTATTAAACGAAAAACGTTATCTAAAATAGCTAAAACTGCAAAAAGGTGAAGACAAAATAGTTTATATTTTTAGATACTTTCTTCTATTCAACTTTAAACTTAGGTATTTAAAAAATTGTGTATTAAAAAAAAAAGGATGATAAGCATACTAATAAAATTATCAAGGTTTTTCTACCAAATAATTTTCTAAAAGTTCTTAAAAAAAAAAAAAAAAACTTAATTCTTATTAATAATTTTTGTAAATATACGAAAAGTATTTTAATGAAGGTAATGCAATGATTACAATTTGTTATAATATTTTTATTTCAACAGTTTTTTTCTACTTTAAAGAAATTTTAACAATTTTTCATTATATACAGTGACATGACATTCATCTGAAAAATATTTTGATGAGGTTTTTAATATTAAAAAAAGTTTCTATTCATTTTATATTATTTCAATACGCTTAAAATAGCGGAAAGTTTTAGTTTAAACGTATTGATAATAGAATCAATAATATTTATAAAGCATATAAAATAATTTAATTTTCCAAAAATGATCAAAATATATTTTTTTTTCTCATTTTTTAATTTCAGTATTTTACAATGTTACAGTACTTATAATAGGTGAAAATTTTAAATAAAAATAACAAAAGAAAGAAGTATTACAATACCTATCAAAATTTAAAGATTGTTTAGTTCAAAATTTTTTTGCTATTTACATATTTAACAAAACTTCTATTCGATAATAGTAAAACATTCAAAAGTGGTGCCTTATGATTTACAGCTTGTAAAGCTGAAAACCGTTCAATAATTACATTTTCAGGAAGTCTTAAAACTCTGATCGACCAAACAATATCATGATAATCATAACCTTCCCTTATAATAACACCGATTTTATCCATTGATTTTTCATAGGGCAATTGTTTTATGCGAGCAGAGTTATATATTCTATGTTTTATCACTTCTGGTTTGTAACCTGTTTTCTTACTTAAGAAATCAATAAGTAGCGAAAATTTGTAAGGCCCTATACGCCTTGTACGCAGAATTTCTATTCGTCTGAAATATAAATAAAATGTCATTAAAAACAATTACATTTTATTAAGCAATGGATTACTATGCTTCAAAAATTACTTGTCAATATATTCTTGATTAGTAATTAACATCCATGGCCTGATTGGAGATATTAATTCATCTTTGTATAGCTGTAATCGCGTTTCCATCTCTCCATAATTTATAATTAGTGGCCAATTAAGATCTATTAGCTTATTTACACTTACTCCATAATCTAAAATATTACCAGTTTCATATATACTTTTTAATTGAAGATTGAAGATATGTATATAAATAACCTCCACAATTTCACTTACCTATAAGTAACTTAAGTTTCTGTACAGTTTGATCAGGTTGATATATTACATGGTATAAATATTTAGAAATAATAAAGAATACTTCTTGATTTGTAATCTGAAGATAAATGAAATGACCTATTAATATCTATCTTAAAAGATAAAATGAAAAATATTTAATGAAAGTTGTAAGACACTTTTAATATATGCACCTGTAATGTTTGTTGCATTAATAATATTTGTTTTTGAATAGAATTTCCATTTATTGTATTATATGTATTGATAAATTTCTTTAAAGTGTTTAAATCATGATAAAGAAGAGGTATGGCGTAAACAAGATTATTAGTTAACTGTGAAACAATGTTAACTTTTTCTTTGAGTATATTATGATCTTCACTTAATAATACAACATTATCTTTTATCTGTTGTAAAGTCAAGCTATGATTTTTCAGCAGTTCATAATTGCTTAACAGTGATTTTTTCGTCATTTCTTGAAGCTTTGGATTATCATCGAAAATGTGTCTTACTTGTTTTCGATGCAAAGACAAAACATCCATAAGTGTTCGAGCTGCAATATATTTTCGAGACGTGTTCTCCTTTAAATACTGTTTCGCTTCTGCATAAGGATTGTCATCCGATAACATATGCGTCTCGAGAATATTGTTAAATATATTTGTAAAATTATTTTGAAATGTCAATAGTGGAAAACGTCGTTTAGTTATATGATTGTTCTTTTGTAATGTCTGGGATTCAAAGAAAAGTCGAAATAAAGCAGCAGACACATGTTTATCAGTGCATTTTACTACGGTTCTGTGCATTTCCGACAAACTGGAACATATTAAATAATAAATTAAGATTTATTTTTATTACGTAAGACTAATTATAACTCGTTTCGTTCAACAATCATGATCTAAAATATAGTTACCTTTTTTCTTGTATTAATATTTTCCAAAAACATTACATTAATCAAAATATTTAATTAATTATAGAACATTATTTATAATCTACTATAACCTTGTTTATGTCTTCATATTGCCACAAATATAAGGTTAGGATCCAAGGTTAAAAATCATATGGTATACCATTTTAGGTGGTTAGGTTAGGTTACTTACTTATCTACTGATCTACATTTCACTAGGCTACACTACATGTATGTATATACATACTGATAAACAAAATGACAGTTAAGGTCAGTTTCGTTTATGACGGATTGTAATTTATATAATCCCTCGTTTTTTTATAATTTCAATAAGGACATTTAATTTTAAAATATATTTCTTTCAAATTATTTTCTTAATGATTAGTTACAGTAATTCATTTATTGCATTATAAGTATTATTAATTAAGTCATTTAATTTCCCTTTTTTTAATAATTTTTTCTTTTTAAAAAATTGAAGTCGATCCAGAATATAAATGAAATATTATCTAAATTAAGATGTAGGTAATAGGTATTATATAAAAAAAGTACTTACTAGGAAAGGAACCGGGGTCCGGATCACGGATTCGGCTAAAACTTCGAGATAGGCTTTGGATATAGAAATATGAAGATAGCTGCAATATTAGACCCTAACGCTAAAAAAAATTAAAGTTCTGGGCACTTAGCTTTATTTTGAAAAGAGTCTTGAAAAAACCTTTTCTTAAAACGGCAACTTTAAATATCATTTTAAGTAAAGGAAATAAATCTAGGAAACGAGCTTTCATTTGCTGTTTTAAGAATTAAAAAATATCGCTTCCTTTTAAAGTTATGAATGTTTAAAATTGAGCATCGAAAGTGCACCAAAATAGGCAGGCAGTTGTACAGTGAATTTTGGGGATCAAACAGAGTATTTTTTATACTTCCCGTATGGAAATAATAAATGTAAGAAAACGTAAGAAACCATGAGAAATCGTAAGAAACCATATAAAACCATTGGTTTTCGGAGATTATTTTTACAGTTTTATACACTTTATTACATTTCCTTACATTTGTATACGTTTCCTTACAAATATGACTAATTTTGTCAAATTAGTCTGCAAAAACAAATTGTAAAAAAATGTAAGGAAAT
>UXGD01006370.1:0-12620 GCA_900474315.1 Torymus auratus
AAATGAGTCTACAACAACCAATCAAAACAGTCTTATTGTGATGACAGATTTCATCCATCACTTTTTTAAAAGAGGATCAAGAGTTTTCAATTTTTTGATATTTTATATAATTGGGTTTAACCGTTTTTCATGCACAAAAGTTTATTTTTGAAAAAATGCGAATTTCAAAACACTACAACTTATATAAATGAGATGAATGATATAAATTAGGCTGTAGTAAACCGCTACATTTGTGATAATTATAAGTGATACATGTAGTGTAGGTGTGAGATCCGCACTTTAATATCTGTGAAGTAGCTTATGTCAATAGCTTAATTTCGATTATCTAAAAATGCACATCAGCTCCGATATAATTTTGTAATCATTATGAATTTTTAACTCAATATATTTTTGTGTGGTAGTTTGAATATTACAATAAAAAAAAAATAACTAAAACTGCCACTATTTTTATTATGAAAATACGTTACTGAGTAAATTAAACTAATATTAATACATCCTAGTAAAACTTCACATTCTAATATTAGCGAAAATTAAAGATAAAATTACTAAAAAATAAATGTATTGAAAGATAAATAATATTATTTTCTTCGAGCGGATAAAAAAAATTAAATCATGGGTCTCTTTTTACTACATAATCAATAATTTGTAGCAATCAAAATAATTATTTTTGTTCATTAAATATTATTTTATATTGTACAAAAAACCAAGTTTATTTTGAAAAAGTTGTTAATAAACAAAAAAGACTTTTAAATAATTTATCCTAGAAAATACTACAATATTTTTAGGCAACGGACGTTAACATATATTTTGAGGTAAAGTAGAAATTGACCAATAGAGTCTTACCAACTGTAGTAAAATCGCCAGCTGCTGAAAACCCTGTGAAGTCCTATAGAAATGCGTGGTAAAGCATTATCGACAAAAATGATAGTACGCTTAAAGATTACAAGATGGGAGTTATTTTGCTTATTTTGTCAAAGTAATTTATTATGGTTACGATTGTATCGCCTAAGATATTTTATGATTTCTTCTTTAATCTTTAGCATGAGTGAATCTTATAAGTCTAAAAAGGATGTTATGTATTTCTGTGACTATTGATCAAAGTCTCAAGATAAAAAGTTAATTATTTGTCTTCAAAAGCTCAAATATTTTCAAGCAGATGAAATAAACTGGTCGTCAGTAATCTAAGGGCGAGTCAAATTAATTGTATAACAATTATATAACAAGAGGAAACTCTCTTTTTACTTTTTTTGCAGAAAAATGGTTAAAAATGAGTACAGTGTATAGTTTACTATCGAAGGTGATATTAAACTGTAGTGCACGAATGAAGAGATTTATTTACCGATATTGTAAAATAATAATGAACTACATTATGTTAATTATTAAGATTATTCATCAGAAACTATATACAAATATTTCTATACGTGTTAAAAATATGTAAATATATATAAAATATTATTATATTATTATATTATATAATAAAAACGTTCACATAATTAAATATATGTTTTTCCATTAGTTTTTAATGACTTCAAAGCAGATTCGTATATTAGCAGCTACTTTTTCGGGATTTCGTTTTTCTCCTTTTTTATATACAACTTTTTAAGATATGATTACTTTGAAACTTCAGTGTATTGACCTGTACAAGATTTTAAAATTATGTTCAGTCATTTCTTATACCATTCTGAAATCTGATTGGCCACATTGAGAGCCTTTACTCTACATATATTACGTTAACTATTTTTAAACATTGAATTATATTTTTACAGAATAAAGAAACAGTTTTAAAAAAATAAAATCTAAATTTAGATAGATCTAGATTTTTTTCCTTTTACAGCTATGTTGAAATGCAATTAGAATATAATTACAATCTCCTACTTCAAAAATGAAGAATCGATGCAAAGTTGACGAAATCAAATAGTAATCGACGGCTGAGCGGAAGAAGAACGTATCTCGGCTCGCGGATGATGAACGACATATCTCGAGCCGAGATACGTCGTTCTTCATTTTTGCGCTGAGATACATCGTTCTTCATTCGCGCGCCAAGATACGTCGTTCTTCATCCCTCACGGCGCGATACATCGTTCTCCATCCTCGCGCCGAGGATCGATTTGTGCAACCAGGAGAGAAAGTTACTCATCGTATTTTTTTTAACACGTATATGAATAAGGCCCCTTTCCTGCATAGAAAAGTGAATGAAAAATCGAGCATTTCGAAGGTTTAGTGAGGCCTCCCGAGAAAAAGTACCTATGATCTCCTATCCAGTTTTGGCGCAAAAAAATGTTGTGCACTCGTGTATCATTCGAACGCCCTTGTGAGCCATTCGTGCTCAATCATCATCCTCGCTAGAAAAAGTCAACTTTCTTCCCTAGTTGCATAATGTACTATATTTTTAATTAGTGCAGGTATAGATCCTTTTTATACCAGGAAAGTGGATGGAGATTTATGAATTAGAATACAAATGAATACAAAATTAAAATAGAAAATGAAAAATTGAAAAAAATATTTTGCTTGAGAAAAAATTTTATTCCAGCCAGCGGAAGGAAAAAAACGTAGCGAGAGGAAAAAACTCATAGCGAGAGAAAAAATGTCTTATCGGCAGCAACTTACAATCTAGGAGCTGGGTACCGTCCCGTATGCAATAATATGTTCCTGGATAAAAACAGGTGTTTCTTATAGATTTTGACCCGTAGAATCCGAATATTGAGGTCAAAATTCGAAAAAAGTGGTAGAAATTGTTTAAAACGCATTTGTTTAAAGAAATAAGAAAAAGTTATTAATTTTCACCGCAATAATTTTTTCATGAAAATTTGGGTTATTTTAAGACGAAATTCCTCTTGGCATTTTTTTCGAAAAATCGATCTTTCAAAAGATATAAATTTAAAAAGTTATAAATCTTTTAAGTTATAAATTTTTGAGGTTTGATTTTTTCGTTTTTTTTTTGCATCTATAACTTTGGAAAAAATCAAATTTTTTTGAAAATGAAAGTTTCCTCTTATTCTTTGAGATGAAAACTATCATATTCATTTGTATTATTTGAAGTTTTACGTTGTTAACTATTAATTTCGTTATTTAACAAATGCTGCTTTTTGGGTATTTCCAAGCGCTATTTCAGTATGCGATTAGAGTAACGTGCGCATCCAGGGCTTTTCCAATATAATTATATTTGAAAGTTAAACCAATACTTGATAATTGGTGCGATCGTAAACAAATTTTAATGTTTAATAAATAAACAAATTATTGTCTAAACCAAAAGAAAACTAATATTTAATTTAAATACTAATACACTAATAAAAATTATTAATTTATATTAATTTAAATTAAATATTGGTATTTTTTTTCTTTTTTGTCTTCTTCGTCTCTATTTTTTGCCATTCAAGATCTTTTGTTTCTTGAACTGGCTCTTGCAAGACTGTCTTCATCACTGAGTCTACTGGTTCAAAGTGGTTCGGTTGCATCTTTCTTTTGATTTTCCTCTTCTTTTGGTCCTTAGGTTGCAGAGGAGAGATCTTCCGTTGCCGGGTGTACCATTAGCCTAGCCACCATGGGCGTGCACCTTCAGAATACCTGTCTCCTTTACACGTGATGGTGTGGTTTGCTGCTCATCTGTCTTCATGGATGTGGTAGTCATTTCAAAGAATCTGCTGACCATCTTCTTTAGACAACTATACATTATTTTGATGCCGTCCGCCATCTTCTTAATTTCCTTGTGAATATTGCCCTTTGGTGTCATGAAGGCAATCAAGGCGTTAATCTGTTTTTCAAGGGAATGAAACTCCTTGTTCCAAGTCTTCACCTAATCCACATTTGGTGCTTCAACTTCTTCGCTCGTCTTCTGAGATGCAGTAGGGGCGAAGCGATCAACCTCTTCATTGTATTGGCCACGTCGTGCTTCTGGCTCTCTCCAAAATCCGTGGATCCTGCATCGACCACCGAGGCTTTCACTCGATCGGAATCGATGGCGGGATTCTCCTCTTTGTTGAGGATACCCGCTTGGGGCACTGCCTTCTCTAGCACATCTTCTATAGTTTATTTATTATTCGGGGTGCCTTCCTCTAGCTAGTTTTGGCCCGCCCCGGGTATTTTATTTCCCCGGAACCGTTCATATCTGACGAGCATTCCCCTATCGGCTACCTCGGAAGGCGTCTCAAGCGAAGCTAGCAACTCGACACGGGTGTGTGTGTCTGTGTGTATGTGTGTGTATATATGTGTGCGTGTACATGTGTGTGTATGCATGTGTGTGTATGTGTGTGTGTATGTCTGTGTGTATATGTATGTGTGTGTGTGCGTATACCGCTTTATCCCAGGATCTACGCGGTCGATTTTAACCAGACGTGTCTAATTTTTTTATTCTGAATTCGTGAAGAAAATATTTTTTATGATTTACTGATTCGTTTTTGTTTTACGTCGAATTTTTGATTTTCGAAAAATTTATTTTTGAATTTTTTAAATGATTGGATTGAACTTCTTCAATTAGATCGGTAGCATTCGAAGGAGCATAAAAAAACCTTTATTTTCGACAAAAACTCCCAAATTAAACGCTCAATTTTTTTGAGAAAAATCACGATGATGCCGAATATAAATAGCTATAATCTGTAAAAATTTAAATCCATTCAGTTGGTTATTTTTTGAGAGAAAATTGAAAAATAAAAAAAAAAATTTGTATGTCCAACGACTACGGGAGTAAGGGAGATAGCAATTTATTATCGAATTGAAGCTTAGAGCCAACTTCAGAGCGTTATCAAAAAATTTCATTGGCTAATTCAGTAGGTAAGACAGGGTAGTGTGTACAGGCGCGCGTAGCGCGCTCTGTTTCGCGATCTAGTCGCGTTGAAATTCCTCGTAGAGGTAGATTTTGGATAGCTCTCGGCTGAGTTCTTTGGGCTACATGATTGTTCCACAAATAACAGAGACATTTGAGGTTAAAATTTTTTTAACCTTTTTTTCAAATCGTAAGATCGTAGATATTACGTATCTGAATTTTCATGAAGATCGTACGATTACTTTTCGAAATATTTGATATTCAAAATTTTCCTATTTTATAAACTCATTTTCTTTGTCGCATGATAACTAGATAGAGAAAAATAGTTTTAATTTCTTTAAAAGTTGGTGGAGATGTAGAGTTTGTATATGATTTATTATATGTGTTCTTAGGGTAAACGAATTCGTTTATGAATTTCAGAGATATTTGAGGTTAAAACTGATTCAGCCTTCTTTTCAAATCGTAATTTTTCGACAACCACTTTATGTATATACTAGAAAATCGAAACGACGCGTGCATGTTGTTTACTTCCATTTGTTTTTTGTTGAGGTTAATTTACAGCGCGCTTCACCAATTCATGGAATTAGCTAGATGCGCTGGTCAATTATTAGAGGCCAAGAAATACGTTTAACAATACTTTTGGCTACACTTCGATATTAATCGCGTTCTCTCTTTTATAAATGGAATCATGAAATTTATAGACAATTTTGCATGTGGTATAGGCAATATATTTATGAAATTTAATCAAGAAACATTATCTATTATACAGAATAAGTGGCAGTTACGCTCCAGGTAGGTAGGTTATTTTGTATTATTAATATCTAACATAGTACTTTTGTGTCGACATATTATCAGTGGCAGAGATATCCAAGAGCTATCCAAAATCTACCTCTACAAGAAATTATTTTGAAGTGATTAAGTCAATTTATAGCATGGTGTGACCTAAATCCGCACTTAAGTCACGCCTATTCGTGCCTTAATCAGTTCAGTTTTGCACCGTGAGATTAGTGCACGAGCGTAGCAAGTTAGGAAAGCGGATTTAGGTAAAAGTGCTATAAAATAGTATATGATACTTATGACTCAAGTGGCCCACAGCACGACGTGAATTATCGCCCCCCTCCCCCCTGCGCTCAGGCGCTAACTTCACGCCGTGCAATAATGGGCCACTTCAGTCAAACATATCGTAATTTACTATTTACACCCGTTAACGTTGGACATATAAAATTCATTTTTTCAATTTTTACGTTTTTATTAATAACAAAAGAACCGTGATAGCTAGTATTTTTTTTTAAATATAGATATTTTAATTCTCTTTCGAATGGTACCCATCCGATTCCGATACATAGAGCCGTTCTCGAGAAATTTCGATTTGGAAGAAAAGTTAAAAAAAATTTAACCTCAAATATCTCTGAAATTTATGAACCAATCATTTTGCTCAAAGTACTCGACCAAAAACTATCCAAAATCTACCTCTACAAGGAATTTTGAAGTGATTAAGTCAATTTTACTCCAGTAATCGTTGGACTCTTTTTTTTCATGTTTCAATTTTTTTCTCAAAAACTAACCAACAGAATGAATTCAAATTTTTACAATACAGCTATTTATATTCTGCATTATCATGATTTTTCTCAAAAAAATTGACCGTTTGGTTTGGGAGTTATAAGCTTTAAAAAAAAGCACGATTTTGTTAATAATAAAAGAACCGTGTTGCTAGAATTTTTTTTAGAAGATATAGGTATTTTAATTCTCTTTAAAATTCTACCCATTCGATTTAAATATATCGATCCTATCATTAAGAATACGGATTTTTAACCCGCAATCACACAAAAAAGAACAAAAAAATGAGACCTGTCCGGTTAAGAACGAGTAAACGACCGAGTAGAATCTGAAATCCAGGCACACACACCACACACACCACACACACACGCAGACACGCACACCCACACACACACATACAAACACACACACGCACGCACATACCCACACGCGCACAGTGAATTACTGAGCAAATCTGTTAGTATGGCAAACTATGCCAAACGGAGCGAAACTATGCTCAAGTAGGTAGATTGAGGACATTTTGCACAGGTTTAGCACCAATTAGCACACTTTTGCACATTTTGTCACATTTTCGTACAGATTAGCACAAAGAGGTTTTACACAGGTTTCAAAAATTTATTTAGCTTGATTATTCGGCACAGTTGAGATCACTTTCGCATACTTTGACATACTTTGACACAGTTGAGAACAGTTGTATGCAATTTGGCACATCTGTGGCACACCTTAACACAAATTATTGTTAAATTTTTTAAATAACAACAATCATTTATTATTAACAATATCAAATATTTTCTTCAACCGTTTATAGTCATTAGACTCAAGAATTTTTAATGTTTGAAAATCATTTGAGTTTAGTTATAGTCAAGTCTGTCCATTTCATTTATAATTAAACTTAATTATACTTAAATATTTCAAAATTGTTTAATAAAGTATTTCTATTTTATTACTTCTATTGTTTTACTAACTGAACAATAATTTATGTGCTAAACTGTGCGAAATTGTGTTAATCTGAGCAAAAACTGTACTAAAGTATGCCAAAATATGACAAAGTGTGTCAAACTGTGCACAACTGTACCGAATGAAAAAGCTAATTTTATTTTTAGTGACTGAAAATGATTTGTGCCAAATTATGCCAAAATATTCTAAGGTATGGAAAAGTGAGCTAGACAAGTGTATCGAAAATAAAATTATATTTATTGTCAACAGTGATAATTCAATCTATGATCAATCTGTCCAAATATCCGAAACCTATACCTGTTTCGGCACAGTTTGGCACAATTTTATACAGTTAAGCACACTTATGCATGATTAAGTACGAAAATTATTTTCAGTAGCACTGTGTTTCATAGTTCTTATGCATGTGCTTGTCGCTGAAAAATGCATGTGCATTTTGACACCTATTGCAGCAAGAGCTCGCTTCGCTCATTTTTTTATCATACTAGTATTGAAAAGTACTCGCAACACCAATATAATGTGAAAAGTACATATTTCTTCTACTAATCGGAGCACAACTTCCTATAATAGCTTATTTTATTTGTTTTTACTTCCGCAACGAGTAAACGTTTTTTTAAATTTATTTAAGGTACACTGTGACGTCACAAGTCAATAAATCAGTACTTATTATGTATGGCAAAAGAAGTTCCAAAATTTTAACTTTAACCGATACAAAGATATCAAATAAAGCACATCCACGGATCATGGAGAAAATAAATTTCTTAAATTCTAGTCTGCTAAAAACAAACGCTTGGGTACACAGAACTTAAAATGTTTTTATATAATTTGAAAGCTGCCAAAATTTTTCTTTTGATTTTTCATTATTTTATGTCACATTAATCATTATATATTTTATAAAAATACTTAAACTGGACAAAAAACATATGGAGTGTTTTTTTCTGTGCTATCCAAAAACATTTGATTTTTGATTAAACAATATATTTGAAAATTCTAGAAAATTCATAAGTTTATGAGATTTCCTCATGTATTTAGTTGTTTAATAAACTGTAAGATTGGTAAAATTTGACATACAAAATAAACAACATAGACGCAAACCTTCACTATATTCACGGTGTATTTGTCCATACCTAAAAAGTAAAAAAATATTTATCACAAGATTTCTCTGTGACAGATATTGAAATTACGAAAGGTAAAGTTGTGGATTGAATTTGTCTTAGGACGAGTAGAAGATGTGACAAAAAGAGAAAAAAGTGAAAGAAGGCTAGTGGAAAGGAAGCGCAAGAAAGCAAGGGAGGGGTAGAGTGCGCACGTTGAACGTTGGGGTAGCGGCGAAGGGGTGCAAATGTTTCCCGGAGGCGGGAGGGTGCCTCTGCGTTCAGTCTCTCGCGTGCAAAACGTCAGTAGCGTCGCAGCGCTCTTCCAATACGGTCGGACGTTCGGGAGAGCAGCCGTAACTCATTTTGGCTTATCACCGCCAATCTAAGCTCTATTATGTCCAATCAGTGTTTCTTCTGCGCCCGCGCAGACTTCGCTCCTTTTTCTCCGTGCACACATACGGCGCACCTCTGTTGAGTTTTTTAATTTATTCACGACGCTGAATAACATTAAAGCCAGTTACTACTTATGCTTTCGTTTTACATAAAATGAAGTTTCGAGCCGCAAAATTAAATGAAACGTGTGTGAAAAATTCCTGCCGAATTTAACTGGAATAACAAAAGCTGTAAGTATGAGTCGAAAGAAGGTTAATTTGAAAGATGAGTATATAGGAGCGCATTTCACAGCAGTGTTAACGAGAATTTCGGTCCGCACGGAGTTAGGTTTATTTTTACAAACCATATATGACATCGTTGAGTCGCGCACAGAACCGTCTGGTTCCCGTCCGATTTCTCTCTCCTTGCGCTCGAAATCGACGTATCACAATCTATGAAAAGCACACATACCAGCGACAGACTAAATCCAGAAATCACTGAATCGCTACCAATTATGTTCGTCGATCGTGAGCAATGGAGCAATTTAAAAAGCCACGACTCAGCAAAAAAGTCTCTTTTGATCCATTGATTTGAGAAATCGCGACTAAGTATATCGCGGACCGAGCAAGATTTTTTCCGAATAATGAGTTTTTGACACTTTCAACAGTATTCGACATACTTTTTATTTAAATATCTTGTTGCTTCAATAGAAAACAATCTATATTTGTACATGAATATAATAAGTTACTTGTCTGAGATAAATATGAGGATTCCCGTTTTTATTACAAGTGTGTTACGTGCATATTCTTATTGCAATTTGTGCAACAAAGTTGAGTTCTGGAACGGATTCAAGATACGCACTGATTATTGTTTGCAGTATAGAATTGTAAGTATTGAAAATATTTCATGTTAATCAATATAGAGACTCTAAATTTCACAAAAACTCATCAACATTTTCCTAAAATTGGGCAATTAGTTAACTTGAAATGAGAATAGTGCATCTTTAATTTCATCTTCAATTTATATCTTTCAACAAGGTTTTAATTTGATTTACATTTATTATTAGGGGAAAGCAAATATTTGCAGGTTCCAGTATAGAGTTTTTGAAAAGTTAAGGGCCGTTCAAGTAAAATTTTAATTTTATTCGAAAAAGTTGCATTTAATTAAAATAGATCGATAATTTTTAAATAAAAAACCTTTTTAACCTATTTCAATAAAAATATGGATAAAAAACGGAAAATTAATTTAAGGCTTGAAAGTTTGTTTTATTTGAAATATTTTTATTAGTCATCTATTGGAATAAATGAAGTTAAAATCTAAGGCTGACTGTCGTAGGGACAATAATATGTATTATTGAGAAATTTCTTCTAATAAATTAAAAAATTTATGTAGTTACTCATAACTCTAGTCTTTTCCTGTTTGCATATAACCGCCATGCTACATTTCACAAATATTTTTTTTCTTTTTCTCTAATCCAAGCTTTATTTTTATTTTTATTTTTGATTCCTCCTAGGAAGCTTTGTGATAGTAATTTTTTGAGTTGTTGTAAAAATGTGTTATAATTGTACGCCTGGATCTCAGCATCTACTCGATCGATTTTAACCAGACAGGTCTCATTTTCTTTGTTTTTTTTTGTGATGGCGTGTCGAAAATCCGTTTTTTTATTTGAAGTCTTTCTCAAAGAGAATTGATAAATTACACCAAAGAATTTTTTTAAATGTATATTTTAATATAAAATTTAATTCTTTCTGCATATCTGATTTTCCATAAATATATTATTCAAAATGATCAAGAAAATTATATTTCAAATAGAAATAGTTATGTAGTAATTATTAAATTGCAAATTAAAAAGTTTAAGCTATCACATGCTATTTATTGAATTTATAAATTAATTGCATTTCTTCAAAATTTCGTCGACGTTTGCTTCAAACCCCCGCCAACTCAGCGAAGACTTCGAAAATCCACCAATTCATAGAATAGTTTCAAAAACCATTAACATCGGCGAAGGTTTCAAATATCTTCTAACTCAGGCGTGTTATTTTTTTCTTTAATTTTATAGTGGTAACTCTAGGATGTTAAAATACGGTTTCTGTATAAGCGATAAAAAAATTATTTTCGATTTTTCCATATTTTTAAAAGTACCGGGCAATGGACATGTTTGCTTGCGCAGCAAGCATGTTTCAATTATCATGGTCAGATGGCAGTCAGACGATGGGTAAATAAATACGCCGCGACACTGGGATGCGCCCTCTTTCTTCTCGAAACCACCGCGCGTGCTCTGGCTCCCTTGGACTGACCCCGCCATCTCCTTCCTCGAGACGTGAAATTGTGATTGTCTTGGTGACAAGTAATTTGAACTTTTATTAATTTGGCCTGTACGCAGTGGGAAGTAGTGTATGTGATCACCAGGTGAGTGGAGTCGGGGCGGTTCAGGGGAATTCCGGGAGTCGACCACGCAGCGCGGGTGCGAGGAGTCTGAGCGAACATCGCTAGCCAAGGAACCTTGCAAGGTATGAAATAACTCGCTGGGATATGTCTATCCTAATCTGCTACAAAAAATAATTGTTGTAAATGTTTCGAAAAAATTTGAATTTATATAAAGTTTAACTGTGCGATTTTTAACTTATATTATTAATCTTGGCGATATATATTACATTATCTCGATTATATTTGTTCACTGCGTTAATATTAAATAAATCAACTTATTGTTTCTCTATAAAAATAAATAGTGTATTGATATTATTATCCAAACCCATAAAATTTTACAATATTATCCATTTGGACGGACCAAAATATAGATTGATAGGTAATACCAAAACCTTTGAGAAAATGTAACTAGTTCCGACGGATATCCAAACCCGACGCCATAAAAACATATTTTCGATTTTTCCGTATGTTTCTGTTACGTGTGATCCAGAGCTGCCGACTCGCGAGTCTGAAACGCTATATTCTTAGCCACGGCCATCAGCACTCGGCTTTCTGCTAATCGGCGCCATATTATAATTGTATCCCCACATACCATTTCTTTATTTTTTTTTTTTAACTGACAATTTATCCGGTCGGGCCGACAAATATATGGATTGATAGGAAATGTCAAGAAGAATGTCAAGACCTTTTATTTTTTTTTAACCTACTTATAATATTATCCGATCGGGCCGACAAAAAATATGGAAAGATAGAAAATTTCAGGACCTTACAGAAAATGGGCCGACTTTCGACCGATATCCAAAACCAACGCAATAAAAAAATTTCTTTCAATTTTTACATATTTTTCTTTATTTTTTTCTTAACCGACTTAATATTATCCGATCCACTATATAATTGAACTTGCGCAACTTTAAAATAAGATTGATGTACCTGTCAAAAACAAACTTGATATCTCTGGACAGTTTCGAGTTATGCCGCGGACAAATTTATTACACACACGCACACAGACACACACACATATATATACATTTTCTAGAAAACGCATATTTCGACGCAGGGAGGAGCTCAGAAATATCGAAAATCATCAAAATCGCGGAGCCGAAAAATTTGACCGTTACAAAGCTTTCTCTTTGAAAAAGCAATATATATTATATTGTTGAAAATGCATGTTTTTGCTTTCTCACAGAGAAAGCTTTGTAACGGTAACATTTTTCGACCCAGAGATTCTGAGCTCCCAAGTGTGTGTGTGTATGTGTGTGTGTGTGTGTGTGCCTGCTATAACTTTTGAACAAATTGACCGATCTTGATCAGCTAAGGCTTATTCTCTTCGTTTCGAAGTAAAATAGAGATAGCTTCACCTATTTTATCATTTTTTCGTTTTGCTTCCTCAAAGAGGAAGCTTTGTAATGGTGAAAAAAATTTTTGAAATAAAAAATGTTTAAAAACATGTTTTA
>UXGD01006371.1:0-12618 GCA_900474315.1 Torymus auratus
CATTAAGTTTCATACATAAGAATGTTCTTAAATTTAAGAAACTTTTAAGTTACAAATTTACTGAATTTTAAGAATAACGTAACAACGAAATTGAATATACAAATACACTAGGTTTAATACAAAAACATTAAAATTTGAGCACAAGTATAAATAAATGTTAAATTTGAAATTTGATTTTTTGCGCCATATATGTGGCGCCGACCAGAGTCTAGTTCGCGCGCTGCCGCTACGCGGCAAACCCCTTCCTTGTGGCGTCACGTACATAAGTAAGCTGACCCGAGAGGATATTGGATGAGATTTAGATATTGAACTAATAAATAATCCTCCCTTTTTTCATGATAACTTTTCTTTTTCCCTTTATTTCTTCAACAATAGGGAGTTGCATCCCGGTTATCCTGATTATTATTTCGATAAATTATTACAATTAAAAAATGTCAAGTTATTTTCAAGACAAGGCCAGATTCTGAACACCTCAATCTTGATATCGCATCGAAAGCTGTATATAAATATTTTACCGATTATTTTCTTAAATATTGACGCAAGACAATACAATATCAAGATTAATTTTGTTCGGAGACTGTAGGCTGTGTAGTCTGTGAAAAATTATCTAAATACGCACATTCGCGCGCGCTGTCTGCTGGATGGAGACGCAGCCTGAGAACGGAAGAATATAAGTGCGGTACTTTTTTCGTGATTTCCCATCGATAAAGCGCTGAAAAACAAGCCGCCGCGTTCGATTTACGTACCTAGAGCTCTTCTCTCAATAATAAAGTTTACTACGCGCAGAGGAGACGCAGAAAAAAATATCGCCTGGGTAAAGTCTTTATAGGATGTAGATGCGAGAGATCTCTGTACGTTTGAAATTTGTACGAGTCTATCTCTCTCTCTCTCTCTCTCTCTCTCGGCCACTATATACACAGGCGGGAGAGTGATGCGACGCGCGCGGTTGTCACCAAGGTGATCTCGCGCGGGCTAAAGTCGACCGGTTTTATACGCCTTAAAGGAATAGTTCTACATTCGAGCTCGCTGCTCGCGCTTTTAATTCGTTTTTACCTAATTAAATTAAACGCCTCTGCGTACACGTGTTCGACAATGCGGTTAAGCGTACGCGCGCACGCGCGGATAAGGTGTGCATATACGTGCATGTGTGTCTTGTTCGAGGCATAAAATCGTTATCGCGTCGTGTGTCTCTCGGGTTTTCTAGGAAAATAATCTGCTCGTATACCGCCTGGCGACTTGCAATTTGTACGAGGCCGATATAAAATTTTCTTTTATTTCTCGTTACATACGTTATCCTGCGCGTCCTCCTCTTCGCATTGATCAAGAGTATGAAATTGTTCTTTATTACTAATCTATGCGAACGTTTCGGCATCTCATTATACACTCTCTCCCTCATTCTCATGCATCCATGCCTCTCTGCTCGGCAATCAACCCCCTCTCCCCCCTAATAAATTTCTCCGTCGTATACGTCTCTTTCGCTCGCTCCAAATAAAGCCCACGCGTTGCTCTCTCAATCCAATAACTCACTCTCCATTGTCTCTCTCTATCTCTCTCTTTCTCCTCCGAAATCTCGAGGCTCCATACAGACATACATACGCGCACCCGCGGCATTAATTAACCGTCCCTCGATGCATACACATACAGAGAAACGCACACACCTGCACATGCGTCACGCGGCCTCGCGGCTATCTTCGGCCCCGCGAAGGGCATCTTACTCTCTCACTCTCTCGCGCGCTAACTCATTTCATGCCCCGCGACGATAAATAACAATTACACTTATAAGCACGCGCGTTGATTTTTTTTCCTCTCTTCAGCACTCGCTCGTTCGCGCTATATATGCCGCGCGCACACCGCACGACCTCGTTCTTCGCCCCGTCCCTGTGCCGCGCAGTTCGCGGTTAACGATTGTCACTCGCGAGATGCTGATGAGGCGAAAGGATGCGAGAGGGGATCGAGAGAAAAATCGAGAGAGTCAACTTTGTATTTGGCGCGTGTGCGAGATTGTTACTGCTACTGCGGTGGGTTATATAGAGGAGCGCGCGTGCCGCGGATCGAATTGACTATTCAATTAATCGGATGGGCGCGTAGCTGTCGGCGTGCGGTTGCTCGACGCTAAATTCCGTTTAATGAGAAGTGATGGCACACACGAGTGTGTATAGAGGTGTGTGTATGTACCGTATATGTATGCACTATACTCGCGCGAACAGTTATAAGGAGGGAGGGACGAGGCTAATGATTATTTTCTCTATGTCTTTCTCCCCTCAGTCTATGTCTCTCGTTAAGCGGTGGATTTTTCGCTAGATAAAGAAACGCGTCGGCGGGGGGTTAGGGTTTGTGTAATTGCCGTTTTTATCGCCGCGCGGATGTTACAAACCGGTATTAAACGCGCAGTCGTGCGCGTTCTCTGTATGTGTGTATAGGTATATATGCGGATATTTACCAGGGATTTTGAAAAAGGACGGTTGGGTTCGAGTGTATATACTGTTATTTCGCATTAATATTTTTAGATGTGTGTGTATGCGATTTGTCGGCTTGTTAATGATAAGTTTTATGGGCGGTTTTTTAACTACCTTGTTCAATTTCGCTAAGTACGCGATTAATTAAATTTGCGATGGTTTAAATAAAATTAAAATTAAATTTATGGGAGACGTAAAAAACTTATTAAAGAAATTCAGTGGTAATATTTTCGCTTCAAATATCCCATAGGACCTTTACATTTTCTATATAGTTAACGTTATAGTTTTTATCCCCAAACTTATATTATAACTCTATTTACTTTTATTATAATTTTAATTATACTCGATCACTCCGAACCTTTTTATTTGCACTCTCTCTCTCGTTATCACCCTAAAAAATTCAATCCCACCTCCAAATCCGCCTCCCTCGCCACATCATCTCATCATCCTGTTCTGCGAACCACTCAGCCCAACAGCAGCAGCACCTACTATAATCCGCCTCTTAACCAGACCAAAAAAAAGAAAACAAACGAAAAGAAAAAAGAAAAGTTACTCATTCCCCCGCTTAATTTGCAGATCATCCATCGGGACCTGGCAGCTCGTAACGTCCTCGTCGACCACAACAAGCTCTGCAAGATCGCGGACTTCGGGATGTCGAGGTTCGCCAACGAGGATGGCGAGGTGATCGAGACGCGACACGGCAGAAACGCCCTGCCCATCAGGTGGATGGCGCCCGAGTCTCTCATCTACTCGCTATTCACCACTAAAACCGACGTCTGGAGCTTTGGCATTCTCATGTGGGAGATCGTGACGCTGGGTAAGGAGCAGGCACACAGCTTGACGCGTGCGGTTGGCTTGGGTGTATATTAATTAGGGACGTTGGAATTGAGTTGGGTTTGAGCTGATGTTTATGGTGGTTTTAGGTGATTGTTTTACGAGGGGATTGAATAGGAGAGAAGAGGTTTGGTATTTTGAAAGGATTGGTTTAATGAGAGTATTTGTATACGAAAGTAGATTTTTCTTCGAGTTGGATTATGGATTAAAAGAATTCGTTGATTACTAATGGATAGTTTTCGATTACAAAACCGGACTGGTAATTTAGATAAAACTACATAAGATTGATTGATCGAATTAAGCAGATATTTGCAGTTCAAGTATACCAAAGTTTAAAAGCATTTACTTATTTGTTTCTTTCTAAATTATTTATGTCAGAATCCACTTACGGAAAAATTTCAATATTCGTACTTTAATATCATACAACTCATGTCATTAGCGTTTTCTTTCATTACAAATGTGTATTGTAATTATTTATTATGTTATATTACATTGGCATTCAGAAATGAAATCACGAGGATGAAGAGTTCAATAAACTGAATAACGTATCTCGGTCACAAAACGAAAGTTTTCACATTATTGCTCAATGACCTACAGTTGAAAATTCATACATATATTCATTGAATACTCATTTTACTTTTCATTTTCAAAACGTAAGTTCAGTCACACTGCTATACGCAATGTCAATTGTTTCGTTAAAATTTATGTGTCATTTTAAATTTCTTTGTGGTCAATTATAATTTTCTTTTTTTTTTATAAATAATAGAAAATATTAAATTTATAGAAATCTCGAAGGAATATTATAATTACGTACTTATAGATATTTTTTAATTTTTCTGTTATTGTTTCGAGGATTAAGTTTGTATCGAATGCCATATAGACTTGTTGTTCTTAAAGTTATTTTAAATATAATTTTACTAGAATAATTAATGAATACTAAAAACAAAATTGAAATGAAATGATTCGACAATAAATAAAATGTAGGAATCTGTAATACCTCTGACCTCTTCTTATGATTAGTTAATATGATTTGTTAATAAACGATACGGTAACAATGTTACAATTTAATTTCATAAACATAAAAAACTTACATTTCACAATATAATATTGTTAGAAATCCTAATTTTACCATTAATATCCTAACAATATCATATTGCGAAAAACATTAAAACGTAAAATCCTAACAATTCTATATATCTTATATAATGACAACCCACTTGAAAGCCCAACAACTCAATTCGCCCATAATTATAACCACACCTTCAATCATTGCAGGCTCGACGCCCTACCCGGACATGACGGCGCGCGAGGTGATGCGCAGCGTGCAGAGTGGCTACAGGCTGGAGCGGCCGTCGCACTGTCGCGGCGAGCTGTTCCGCGTGATCGCGCGCTGCTGGCACGCCGATCCAGACCGCAGGCCCGAGTTCCAGGTGCTGAGGCGCGACCTCGCCCAGCTCCTCGAGGACAACATGAACGGCCACTATGTCGACCTCGAGAGCTTCGCCTCCGAGTGCACCGATTGAGAGACGAGAGAAGAAAAAGAGAAGAGCGTGCGGTCGTGTTTGCCCCCTCCGAAATTATCGTAGGACGTCGTGATACTTTTGTATATTGAATCTGTGTTAAAATTGTATGTATTAGGGGGTACGTTAGGGAAAGAGAAGTTTTGTGAATGAAATTTTTGGAGTAAATTGTATTCTTTGTCGAAATCAAAGTTTGTTAAATTTAATTTTAGGGAAGGGAGGGAGCGAAAAGTAATAGATTATAGGTTTATTTCTGCGAAAAGCGAAGAAAATTGTATGATCGAGGCTATCGTTATGTGAAAAACAAAGATTGGCTGTATTGTGAATCGCTTATTTTAATTGTTCAGTATTTATGTGTAAAAAAGAAGACGTTCTCGAATATTATTTATATGCTGTATAAAAAAACTGGAGTCGTTGCGTTCGGGGGCAAGTCGACTAATAATAATATGGTGTGTAGATTCTCCAAAGAATGGCATTAAAAGAAAAGGGAAGCGAAGAGATGGAAAAGTATGTGACGCGAGTGCCCTGGAACTTGTTGTGCGCACTCGTGCAGACGAGCTTGTCAGTAATGCAAGTATTTTTTTTTTTTATTAAAAGAAAATTAGTTGTTAAGTAAACAGTATCGACATCAGTGATGTTCGCGCCATTTTTTCAAGCTCATGCTCCACACTTACTTTTTTTTACATATTTATTGGCCGGCGAAGGTGCAACACTTTCAAATCTCTATGTAAGATTTAGGAAAAATCTCGTTTTCCGGTCTATTAATGTTTAATTTCTATAATTATTTTATTACGCGTTGTAACATGCTCTCTTACAGTAACGATGAAAAAGCACAAAAAAAAAACAGAGAAAAAAATGTAAACTTGTACATATATATATATTATTAATGTAATCGAGCATGTTTCGGGTCTTGAATCTTTTAATCAAACGTATCGCAAGAAAACGCATTCGTGTCGAGTCTTTTAGCGAATCGACAGGGATCTGACGATTTTCACGATACGACTTAATCATGCGTTTAATTTTAATGATTCTAGTCTGTCGACACATCTGGAGCAGAGATCAAGTCGCTAACACTTATTCGTTTTATCTCCTTTAATAATCGTTATTATTATTATTTGATCAAAGCTCCACTTTTGTCAGTTGATGTTTTATTTAGTTTTTACGCTATATCGCATACATTTGGATTCTTGAAAAACATTTCACCGCGCACTCGATGTAGCTAAACGAGTGTTCGGTTAAAGCGCATATCCGTCCCTGGGAGAAGATGAAAAAAAAAACTTATTGTGATTTGCGTACAAATATACAAAAATTATGTAAAAAAGCTGTATACTTTATACGAAATATTGTATTAAGAAACTTTTGTGAGTAAATGTTATCATATATTTTTGAACTCTCTCTTGTATTTCATTATCTTGTCAATACACCAAATCCATCAATTTCCACTTGTCTAACTCGCGCGCGTATGCGTCGCCTCTTAAAGCGTACAATGCCTTTTTCCTACACTGTCAGGGATAAATGATGGCCTGCTAAAAATGACTTAGTCTTTAATAACAGCGCTCGAATTCTTTTTTCCGCGTCGCCAGGCTCGAACTCTCCGTTCGGTGTGCGCATGAATTGCACTTCACTGTCTCTCGGTGGAACTATCGTGACGCATCAGGGCATGCGCATAGTGTGGTATACCGTTCCTGCCTCGCTGCCAGTGTGTCTATGTGTGTGTATCCGCGCGTATTATTCACTTTGAAGCGATCATTATTCACGTCCGAGATTGAACATGCGCTTGAGAGATTGTATACGCACTTCGAAAAATGTTGTCTAAACAACTGTAGAGGGAATGTAATTGAAGATGCCAGTGGAAAAAGCGCTAGACCGCGGGCTTTGGATTTCTCTCGCGGATGTTGAATAAAAATTTTTAAGAGGTTTTACACAACAAAGACTCGCCGTTAAAGTCTTTAGCGCGCGCCCGTTTTACGTTTCGCATTGTATTTTCTACTTTAAATGTAAATAACCCTTTCTTCTCACTGTAATAGGATAACGTATTCGCACGTCCGTCATTTTTCGTTTTACAATTTTTACTACTGAATTTTTAACGTTAATTGAAATAAGTTATACAGAAACATTACAAACGTGATTTATTAACTGTACGTCGTTTATTAAAAAAAAAATCGGTATTTTCAAATAAACTTAATAAGAAAACTTTAATATCGAAATTAAAAGTCACGAGAGAAAACTCAATTAAGAAACCGATAACACCGCCAAAATCCACGCTAAAAAGATAAATTCTCACAATAAAGTCTTTTCGCTTTTAATAACGACCAATATCGGTTTTCACTTTTAATTGGAAACAACGGCTCTTTAATTGAAATCGCGCCAACATCGGCCACCTCATATACAGCTTAATTGAACCGGCTCCCGAAACGGTCTCACTCAAAATTTACTTTACTTTCTTTTCGCGCACGCATACGTCTTTATTAAAACCGAAAAGGAAAAACCGCTTCTGTATGTGTACATATATTCCGAACCGCGAAAGCATGTTTGTTTAACTCTCTGTCAAATCTGTGTCAAGAGTGCGATTCCGTCTCTCGAATTCGCTCGAGAGAGACAGCACGTGCACTCTGCGCGCGTGCGAGAAACATAAGAGATTCGGGGCTATTATAAAAGAGGATACGCCGTTAGGTCGGGCAGACTCGACGAGAAGAGATGACGATCGGCCTTCGAGGCGCGCACGATTTTGCGAGTCTCGTTAACGGTACCGTGTATAGAAAGAGGCGCGCTCGCGCTGCTATATATATAACGTATACGAGGGAGCTTCGCGTTGTAAATATGAAAATCGAGATCGACGAGGACAAAGCGAGCGAAAGTCGTTACGCGAGATGGCTCGGGTCGTAGGTGTGTATGCTTTGTGTGTCCGTTGAGGAACGCACGTGGGCGCTAATATAAATGCGATGTTCGAAGAGAGAGAGATGCGGATCGCAAGGAAATTAAAAGTCGATACACGTCTTTTCAATTTTGATTTTCGGCGCTGTGGTTTCTCTTGCAGGATAGTTTTAGAAATCGAGCAGAAATATATACCTCGAAAAGACTGTTGTCGTGAAAATATAGATGATATATTCAAAACATGAAAACGGAAATTGAGAATATCTGTTATATAGATGATAAATAGATTGTACGTTATTTTTAATGATTGAAAATAACCACGGCATAATTTTCGATTAACCGTAGATATATAAATTATCAATATTTTAAACGTATACTAAAAATTTTACTACCACCCGTAAACGTAATTACATTCGTAATTATATCTAAAATCTTTAAAATGCCCGTGGCGCTCTACCAGCCACATATCATTGCCATTACCTACGCACGCGACTATTTTTACCTCGGAGCGCTTAAAATGCCCATAAAAGTATACGCGCGCGTTCGCATGCACGATCGACTTAACGCGGCAATCAATTAAACCTCCTCCTCCTCCTCCCCCTAATTTACAATTGAAACGAGGGGGATAAACCTCTCGGCATTCCTCTCAAACTTTTGACATCTGCTGCGCTCTCCCCGTGACTCAAAGTAAAACGTCTTCCACCTCTCGGCACGACAGTCGCGCATCGAAATTACCCTCATCCTCTCCTCCCCTTCGCCTCTCGCCACCCCCGACAGCAGATGAGAGGAATTGGAAATTCGCCGATCGTTACCTCTATACCTACCCCGCAAGCCTGTGCTTTTGGCGACCGTTTTTCCTCAAAGCCGCGCTCACGAGAGTAACGATTCAATCCTTCTCTCGCGGCATCGTTAACGCAAATTGGATCGCATTCCGGAAATCCTGCGCGCGAGGAGAGAAAGGAGAGAATCTCGCTTTCCTCCGAGAGTGCGGCCGGACTATATCGGAACGGATATTCCTTATAGCGCGTATACGCGGCATAAGGTGTCATTTGCATACGTAAATAAACAGAGAAACGAGCGCGCTAACAAAGCGCCGCCGAGTGTGGAGCTGGTACGGAACGGTCAATTAAAATCGAGCGCACCCACACCGCTCTATCTTTCTTCTATATGCTTATGGTTACGGCGAGGAAGGTATAGGATGATGAGGTGCTTTTTTGCGCGAAATATTCTGCGTATTTAGGATTCGGTCTGTTATTGTCGAACGGCTTTGCGAACACGTGTGCAATATGCGATGGGTATACTTTCGTTGGGATCGCGCGGGTTTTGTAGAAAGCTGAATTTACGGAGTTCGGGGTATTCATAGCTTTCTAATTATGGTTTTTGAGGTGGTAATTATGGTCTGGATGTTGGACATTGTGCATCGTTAAGGTTAAATATAGACGCAGTTTTTCCTACGTCGGATGTGTGTTTAACATTTGCAAAAATGCGGATAACGAATTTGGAGTAGAAATCATTGCAGGCGCTGCAGTAAAAGCAAAAATATGGGGCATCTTTAATGGCGACGTTCGAATGGAGCAATATTGTTTTTTATTTTTATGTATTTGCAGCTAATGCTTATTTACGTATTTATTACAATACGTCAAATTCTTTTATCAAAAACAACGTTAAGAAGATGTCAGCGTCTTTACAAATTCCTGCAGTGTATTTTTCATTACTATAACAGGATTTGATACCTGCGTCCTCATCTACTTGTCAAGCGCGTATAGTCCGGTTCGCTAAAATTTTGAACATTATAGTAAATTAATTAAGGTAATTAAGGTAATTATTATAAATATTTCAAAAAACGAGTAATAAACAGGAATCTAGACGTAATAATAAATCTAATTAATTTATACAAACCTATTTCAAAAGAGACCATCAATGTTTCTCAAATATTATCATACCAAATTACGGCATATACGCAAATATACACGCTTCACTAACCGCAAAGTCAACACGCATCATTATCCAAAAATTATTTTTGCGCGCGTGCGTAGCAAACCAGTTTGTTTGAAAGCTCTCCCTTCATTCTTCTCCCGCGCGCACACATAACGCAACTTTTATCCGCGAAACATGTTTATCTACATCATTACACTCGTCCCACTTCATACGTACTTCCTTTCCATCGATTATACATTCCGGCTTTTGCATAACAGCGCCTCAACTGCGTATACACACACCGACACAATACCGGCATCCTTGTATACGCACTTATGAGGAGCTGCGCGCGTATATACGTATGAGGTACAAGGTTCCATTAAGGGCGCACAAAACGCATAATACGCGCCGCCGACACTTACGCTCGCGGGAGGGAAAGACGACTCGGAAATCCAAGTCTTACGTCAATCAAACGTCAAGCCGGGTATAATGGCTTCTGCGCGTGGAATCCCAACGAGCCGACGACTACTACAAAGAGAAAAAGAAGAAGAAGAAGACGGAACAGAAAGAGAAGCATATATACGGCGTAACTAGCTCTGCGCGCGCGCGCGCCCTGTATATTTAAATATATTGAAATGAGCGTTAATAAAGATAACGAATCGCCGGTATAGTCTGAAAATCTCGTTGTTTTTTTTTCGTTTTCTTCTTCGTTGGGCGTACGTAAAGAGGGAGAGAGATATATATCAAGATCCTCGGGGCGACTCGTTTTCGCTGAAAGTGAAATTTCGATGAGAAAATATACCTACGCTCGAAAAAATGTCGAGCACTGTGCCACCACCGGCGGCGCTTTCATATTTTTGTTTCTTTATCGCAGTATAAGTGCTTTCTTTGTGTAAGCGCGCGCCCATCACGCGCCCGACTCTATATATTTTTCTGGACTTTCTAGGATTATGAATGTCAAGTAGAGAGACACTCACTGAGCGAGAGATGGAATAATACGCCTTTCGTCGGTCGACAGTTAACTCCGAAGATCTGATATTATACACGCGCTTGATGCAATAACAGGCATTATGCGTTAAACAATTTCTTCGCGTGTTTCGTAATTTCGCTCTAGGATTGAATCTATCCCAGAGAGATACGCTGATAAGTTGCATATACGTATGGTAGGAACACTTTTATGCATACGAATGATTGCGCGGTTGCGTAATTTAATAATATAATACATTAGATGAAATAATAGCGGCTGTAAAAGGACCATTAAAAGGTATATAAGTGCGTGTGGAATTTTCGCCTCGCACTTTTAATTCCATTCTTTATGCGAGTAGTATAAACCCATTTTTGTCGGGAATTGTTTATTTCCTAAATAGTTTCTTAATAACGTAGAACCGGAAATTCCGCGCTTAATATTCTCATAGCGCGCGCGATTGTAATGGCTAGAAAACGTTATAAAATGAATTTTATAACCATAATATAAAACCGTCTACCATTATATAATCAAACAAGCCATTAACATTTACCGCTCCATTGTTTATTAACATCGAATTGAACCAAGTCCAAATTAATCGCCCCTTCGCGCCATCAATCCTCCATTCAAACCCTTCGAAAAGCTACTCTCCGCGCATAGAGCTCATATAACGCTCACGCCACGGCGATAACCATCATACTGCGCGCGTCGTGCCGTCCCCGCTATGTTTACTGGCCAATCATCGCGAATTATTTGCATCGCGTAGTTTTCCTCTCTCTCTCTCACCCTCAGGCCAGCCATAAATCTAACCGCAGCGCTGCAGCTACCCTACGTCCGGCAACTACGCGCATCCTATACGTCACACGCACATCTCCAGACGATAAGCGTTGACAACGCGTGAGGTCTCGCACCCCATTCATAACACTGACGCATAATTATCACACCACCTTCCACTGCGAAAATCAGCATATAATAGTTGTGCAAGAATAATTTCTATACGCGTGGCGTAAGGAGCGCTTAGAACCTGCAACGCGTGATGGCCTTGGACCGCGCTCCCTTTTCCCATGGAAGTATCGCGGCGCTCACCTGCGTAGAGAAAGAGAGGCTTAGGATAACGAGGTGCGTCGATGGGCTTTCCGTGTATCGGCCTGATAACGAGGTCTCGTTTATTTGCGCGCAAGTGTGTGTATTGCTAAACGCACCAGCGAGCACAGCTCTGATTTATATATACGTGTGCCGGCGGCGGTGTCTAGGCGCTATATGCTCGCGCGATTGTTTTTAAATGGTAAGTAGGTATACGCGTGGCGTGTAGGTATAAGGATATAGTATAGTAGGAAGGTATTGGAAGTGTGTAAAAAGTGGGAGATTCATTGAAGAGTATGTTTTTGGTTTTGTTAAGAGACGATGTTCGACTGTTTATAAGGTTGAGAGATATAAATATACCGGATTTCGTATTATCGTTGATATGACAAAATAAATTTTTTTTTTTTCTGACAGATTTGAGCTATCTGTTGGGTTTAATCCGTTGTAAGCGAGACGTAATCCTGAAATATTTCAATAGCTTCCTGTTTATGAAAATCAGATATTCAATTAGCATGCGAACTAAAAATACGAAGATTTACAGCGGTCGCATTTTTATTTATAAAATTATAATGGCATTGATTATAATCGTGATAAGAAATTTTCTATTGTTTAATTGAATTAGAAAGCATAATTAACCATTAGATTAGATAGAATTTCTCTAATAAAATCTGTATTACAGATGAATCTATAATTAAGATAAGTATTATTTCATTAACTACAACTACAAAGATTTTGATAAACTATAGAATAAATTTTTAATGTACATTAAGTTTCATAAATAAGAATGTTCTAAGTACATTAAGTTTCATAAATAAGAATGTTCTTAAATTATTGAAGAAACTTTAAAGTTACAAATTTACCGAATTTTAAGATAATGTAACTGAACGAAATTGAATATACAAATACACTAGGTTTAATACAAAAACAATAAAATTTCGGCACAAGTATAAATAAATGCGAAATTTGAAAT